>SKCR01022856.1:0-56860 GCA_019454045.1 Zanthoxylum bungeanum
ACCATGATCTGTACAAATAGTGACGCTATGGGTCATAATTGTCCAACAGGAGGCAACCCATGCACTTTGTTGTAATTTCTATTTTTATATTTTTGTGTACAAATGTTATTGAATTTTAATTTTTGTGTGTTATTTTGTAGGGAAAAGCTCAACCAAAGCATAGATAGAAGGAGGGTGTTTGGCAAAGATAAGAGATAATTCATTAGCGATGGTTGAGTAAGGAATGGATTCTTGAGACGCATCCTAATGAATTTATACTAAGTGAATTGCGTATTGCGTACACAATTATGTTACCTTAATTATTGCTTAGATTTTCTT
Organism: Zanthoxylum bungeanum; assembly: GCA_019454045.1. Lineage (NCBI taxonomy): Eukaryota > Viridiplantae > Streptophyta > Magnoliopsida > Sapindales > Rutaceae > Zanthoxylum > Zanthoxylum bungeanum. Next base: position 319 of record SKCR01022856.1, read on the forward strand.
TTCTGTTGTAATTATTTTTATTTTCGTAGACAGAATCCAGACTTTTTGACCTTTCCCGATTTCTTTTGTTGTTTAACTAACAAACGTCCTACGGAAGATACTAGTGCTATTATTACTCAACCTTTTCAGGTACTATAAATTCAGCCCGTCATTGCACTTTTGAAGGCATCCAGAGTTGAGAAAGAAATACATAAAAAATGGAAACCACTTCAAGAAGACGAGTTGAAAACATTTGTGTGTTTTGCGGTACTAGTGTTGGTACTAAGCCACAATACGTAGAAGCAGCACAGGAATTGGGTAGAGTCTTAGCTGCAAGGAATATGCACTTAGTATATGGCGGAGGCAATCTTGGACTAATGGGGATCATTTCAAAGGTTTACAGGAAGGAGGCAGTCACGTTTTGGGAATCATTCCAAAACCTTTGGCAGAGGCAAATCTTATTGGACCATCAAACGGAGATGAACTGATCGTGCCAGGTATGTCTGAACGATTGGTAGAAATGATTAATCGTGCTGATGTTTTTTATTTCTTTGCCATGAGGCTTGGGCACATTGAAGGAAATTTTTATAATGCTATCTTGGGCGAACCAGAACATACACCAGAAACCAATTGGGTTGTTTAACATTGATGGATTTTATGATTTTCTTTGTGTGTTTCTTGATGATGCCCGGAGAAATGGGTTCGTGCAAAACCTTTAAAAAACCTTCTGTATAACCGACAAACAAGGTTTGCGGGATATTCGATCCATGTTTGGATTGATGCAAGCATATGGTTCTTGAACTGTCGTTTTGAAATAATCATAAGGTTTATGATTTGACTCAAAACGAATAATTCTTGTGTATATAAGGAGGTTAGTGGGAGAGCGCACTGAAAGTGAAATTCCCATAAAGCTATTGTTGAAAGCTTGGCTTTCAATAGAAATTCTCCGTAGAATTCTGAGAGATAACAACCTTTATTAGAGGAATAAAGATCTACTGGGATAGATTTGGAGTTGTTAACACTCTCTGGGAAATTGTACATTTAAAATGTACTTGTATTGGTGTCTCATACGCTTCAAGCATATGGAGTCACAATCAGGTCAATCCAAGTGACAGTCACTGGATTGAAGTTAAGAACATCTGTTAGTATCTTAGAGAACTAAAGATGCTATCTTAAACTATGGAGAAGGAGAACTTGAAGTGACTGGGATCACTGCTGCAAGTTTCCAAACAGTTAAATACTGCGGTACTATAAAGTTTGAACACCGGGACAGTGAGCTGGAAATCTTCCAAGCAAGATAACTGTTGCCGAATAAACAACAAATGCGGATTATTGCTTGCAGCTGAGGCAGCAATAGAAGTCTTTTGGGTCGAAAGTAAATCTAATTAGATTAGATATAGTTCTGTTAGCAGCTGAGCTAGGCGTCAGCACAGGCTAAGGAATTAAAGGTCTCATCGACGATCCAGATATACTTCTATATCATCTGATTCGTTCGGATCATACATCGTGGCGATGTGATGATCGTATAAATCGCGTCAAACGATAATCGAACAAATCCGCTGACGAAAACCTTTCCTCAGCAATTTGAGCGAACCGTACATAGTTCAGGTGTAGGACACTTGAGTGACTCGCTATGTGCCAAGTGGGGATTGTTTAGACAAATGACCCATAGCGTCACTATTTGCACAGATCATTGTGTTGTTGTAGCAAATTAACTATGTAACAAGGAAATTGCACTCTCGTCATTTGTGATTAGATCACCTTAGATATATAAATGAAGAGAGGTCCCTATGATTAGTTCCTGGATTGAGATGATATGAGATAGTATCAGTCCGCGAAGGATTAATCATTAAATATCCCTAGCCGTAGTATTATCGAGACTGGACATCGATAATGCGGAATAGGCTAGTATTGCACTTGTGCGCGTTGTGAGGGCACAACGCATAGTTCTCATATATATAAGTATTGGATACTTGTGCAAGTGCGATAGGAGGTCGTGTTTCACCGATGGTACGGGAAACAGCTTCGCTCTGGATAGACCCTTCGGAATCCCATTGGTATTATGACTAGGTGTCTATGGGAGGCTGAAATCAAGGTAGGTGTATATAGTCTTAACCTGAGACTTACATCGCTAATACTTACGACAATCGTAAACTTTGGTTTTGGTGTTGGGGGACTTTAAACGGGTTCTGTGTACACCATTCTGGGTTTATCAGAGAACGTAGTGTATTGGATGTGATGTCGAGATGGAAGTGTCACTCCAGTCATAATGGAGATGATGTCACGCAGGATACGGTATTAGTGCTCTTAAAGTGATGCGCATCCAATCGTGATATTATGACCAGGTCATGAATATCCGATTATAGAGACTAGTTACCAGACATCCGATATGTGTTTCGGACGGGGCAGACACTTATCCAGCCCCAGCCCTAGCACGTGATTATCCGATACTGGGCCAATATGCACAATACAATTGTATACTACGCTTGATACAGATCTAGATATTCTTTGATGAATATGTCCGGAGAACTTGGGAAGACTTGGTGCTTTGCTAGGAGTCGACCTTGTCTCGTAAATCGGTAGAACGTAGTACTTGGTACGTACGTGATTCGGATACTCCGACGACCGTATTTACTGCCAGATTATCCGGGGATCTCATGGGTCGCTTCCCGATAATCCACCGATGACGCACAACTCGCACTCTTGAATAATCTGGGATTATAATAGAAGAGAGAGAAAATTAATCTAGGATTATAACGGAGATATTTTATCCGGGATAAAATGTCGTCTAAAAGAGAGAACGATTAATTTGGAATTAATCGATGAATTAATTAATATATTCGATATATTAAACGAAATTAGATTTCGACGCGGAATTAAAATTAGATTTTAATTCGGGCAAACGAGTTAATTTAGAATTAATTCGTTAGCGACGTAAATAATAATTTCGCCAGGCGCAATTATTTATTTAAATTCGATTGAATTAACGTCGCGACGTAAGCTCGGTATTTCGGAAATATCGAACCGAACGCGTGAGTGCACGTGGGCCCACTTTCATTTGAAACGTGTGGGGCCCACATGACACATGTCATTCTAATGCTTTGCATGTAGATAGTGTACAATGCACTCAATGTTATTGCATGGAAATTGAGTGTTTGACACTCTAAGCCATTGCATGTGTTGTGTCATAAATTTATTATTAATTTAATAAATTATGGCATAAATATAAATTGATTTTTGGTAAATCATTTTAACAAACATAACACAAATTCTATCTCTCTCAAAACTCTCTCCTCTCTCACGCAAATTGCTCACTGGTTTTGAACCAGTTTGGGCGTGAATAAGGGAAGCAAGGGTTGGGTTTTCATAGTGAAAACCGCAAGTGCTAGCACACTACGAGTCTTGCGAAGGTGGTAGGGAGGTTCACCCATGAGACGGGATCCATCCGACGAAGATTGGAGCTCCGTTTCTTCACTCAATTTTCTGTTTTTGTAGGCAGTGGACTGCATGCAGTAGGCTTACATGGCAGTGCGTTTTTGGGCTTGAATCGTCTCCAAATCGACTCTACCGATCAATGTGAGTATTCCGCTACCTCCGTTGATGTGTTCACACATAATTTCATGTCTTGTTTGATCTTGGGACCTTATAGAAAACCAACAAATTTCAGCTAACTAGATATTATCTTCTAAACTCTTCTTCTACTGTTTAAGACATTGGGGACAATGTCTCATTTAGGTTTGGGGGAGGGAATTAGTTGATCAGTACCTTGTTTTTAATATGTGTGTTGTTTTTTATTTTAGTCCAAAATTTTTCGAAAAATACAAAAAAAAATTGAAATTTTTTCAAAAATTACAAAAAAATTTTGCGTTTTTTTTTTTTTTTTTTGACTAAAAAATGTGAAATTGGTAAGAGATAGCTGAGTAAGGAGTTTTCACACTCCTGAGACGTATCTCAACCTAATTCGGAACAAGTTAATTTTTGTTTATTTCCTTTTGAATTATTTAATTTGTGAATTCTCCATAATACTGACTAAAATGGATCTTCATATGCTCAGTTGGCAGGTATTATCAACATGCATGGTAACATACGGACATGAGCTAAAATTAAAAAGTTTGTAATATTCAGTGCTCTAGTTTAATTGGAGGAAGCATCTCAAAAAGTAATGGAGTAAAAAAAAATTCTAAGATCCGAGTTATTAAGTCTGTAAGAGTGTTTTAACACCTAGTGCCCTAAAGCCAACTGGTTTGGGAGTCACTGGCCCAAAGCTCGCTACATGGATTAATGATGTTGCAATATATATATATCTTAAGTCGGAGTAATTAAGTCCGTAGGGCTGTTTTAACACCTGGTGTCCTAAAGCCAACTGGTTTGGGAGCCACCGACCCAACATTCGCTACATAAATGGAAGATATTGTATATAAATAAAAAAAATCAAAAATCAAAGAAAAAAATCAGAAAAATCAGAAAAAAATTATTCCATTGCTACAAAAAGGTGTGAATTCTGATAAAACTTTAGGACAAAAATATTACTCTCTTATCAACTGCACTTGTGACTGTTGTGGGCAAAATGAAGTTGATTAATATTTTGTTGGCTGTGTATATGGAGAAAGGTAAATATAATCGGAGAATTTACTTATTCAGTAATTTAAAAAAGAAAACAACTAGTAACTTGGAGTAGAAGTTTCACCTGATTAGTCACTAACTTCTTTATTCTTTTTTCGCTTGTCTTTTTGCTTTTGTGTGTGCATTAGTTTCACTACCCCTTTTTACTTTTGTAAAATGTTTGTGGGTATCATTGCTGTAAACCCTCACGAGACTACAACTCGTCCATTAGGGACACCTAGGGGTTTTAAAGGCTTGTTGCATACGCTAAATGCAACCGTGATCCCTACGAAAGTGGCTTAGTTAAATTTATTTTAAAGATGTTTATGTTATTTTATTCTATGTTTTGCTCGAGGACTGGCAAAATGTTAGGTTTGGGGGTGTGATGAGTGGTAATTATATCACTATTTCCCACTCATTTGACCTAATATTTTGTATAGTTTCTTGAGTTTTGTGAACGTTTTGATGTGTTTTATGTTATTTTATAGATAAATAAAGTTTCAGGACATTCTGGAGGTGATTTGAACCAAAACAGTGAAAATTGGAAAAAGGGAATTTTGGTAATTTTGGCGCGTCGCGACGCGCAAGCCTTTGGCGACGCGACACCTAACGTGCACCGGGTCCATGCTAATGTGCGCCGGGTCCACATGTCAGAATCTGAGAAGTTTGACTTTGCAAACGTGGGCCGTGCCACGTGTCACCATCACAGCTGATTTGCTAACGTGCGCCGTGCCACGTGTCATCATCCTACGGTGCCGACAATCGCCATTACCACGTGTGCCACGTGTCACCGCCATGTCATCGTCCACATCACCAGTTGACCGAGTCAAAGTGACACGTCACCGCCACGTCATCATCAGCCAATCACGAAGTGCCACGTGTCGCAATCATATGGTGCCGACAATCACTTTCGCCACGTCAGCGCCACGTTAGCATAATAATTGAGTTGTTAGCACCTCGCCACGTGTCGCCTTATCTTCTTATCTGAATCACCACGTGTCATCACCTCAGCATGCCACGCCATAAAGCGCTGGAGTCGCGACGCCAAAGGCTTTGGCATCGTGACGCTGGAAGCCTATCTGCGCCTATAAATTGAGCTCGAGATTTCAGTTTCAAATGTACCTTCCTCTCTAATTTCTCTGATGTAAATAAGAAGTTTTCTATCTAGTTTCTTTTAAATTTTAGTTTTGTAATTAATTTTAATTACGTTCTGTAATAATAGTAATTTACTTTCTTTACTTTTTACAGTTTTTATTATTCCCATGAGGAGGTAACTTCCCCCAGGTAGGGTGAAAGGTAATTCTTTTACTGTTACTATTTAGATTAATCTCCCTTAAATATAATATATTCACTATTTAAAATATTGAGTTAAAAATAAACCGCTATATTGGTCGGTTGGTATTCATTTTAATATGGTTTAAACCTGACTAATCAAGGATACCGCCAGATTGGTCGGTTGGTATTAAATTTTCTTACCGCCTATATGGCAGGTTTATTTTGATTCCGCCTTTATGGCTGGTTGGACTTATTTGACTTAATCAGGTTACCGCCTATATGGACGGTTGGTAAAATAATCACAGTTAATATATTATATTAAGGAGATATCTAAATAGTAAATAGTAAAAGTTGATCATTTTACCTTAGCATTTTTTTTATTGTAATTTATTTTTCAGTTTTTATTTTACCGCAATACTTTTTAGCATTTTTAATTTATGTGTTTTACTTTTATGTTTTTACTAGCCCTAGTTATGTGTTAGTTATCTGGGGTTGTGATGAATTCTAATATCACACCGGTTTATAAGGGATTATTTTATAATTGGGTAATTTTAAGGTTTACTTATTAAGTCTTAAGTTTAATGCTTCTTGTTGTCTGATCACCAATAAGATTGATGTGGTAAATCTAAAATAAACTTGACAAATGAATTTTAGGTTTCAGCCTTAGACTTAATAGCCCACGATCTTCCTTGAGGATAGATAACCCTTTAATAGATTCTCTTACAGGATAGACATATACCTGTCGGGCGGGGGTAGCCATAATTGGAACTTAAACTTAATGAATCCAGATAATTTGGTTGACATAGACATATGTTTCAATTGGGTTAAACTGGGTATTTGCGTCTGACCATCGACATAGCTTTCGCATATTTTCGTGTTCCAGGTTAGTAAACCGATTTATTACACAAACATAAAATAATCACTTCATCTTTTAAAGATATTAGAAAGATTCACAACCCTAGATCTTTGAGTCTTTTGTTATTTTCCTTAGTATTTTCTTTTGTTTATTTTATTTATTTTAATTAAGGAAAACCACATTCAACCAACCAATCAAACAATCATTATCTTCTCCATTTAATTAGATATTTGTAAATAAATAGTATCAATATTTAATAACAACAGTAGGAATTAAGTCATCGTGGGATCGATATTTTTATACTACTTGAACGATATGTGCGTTTGCGTTTACGTGTGTGTTTACGCCGGTCAGGTTCTATAACTCAACAAATCTCAGTAATTTGAAGATATCGAAATCTGCTATGAGTAAAACTAAGTTCAAAGCCTTATGGTGCTATACAAATTTAACTAGTGTCGAAATCCAATATATAAAATCTAAATCTCGAAATCTTTTGGGAATTAATACTTATATAAAACTGAACTGTTATGAAAATGATTTTATGAAAAGACTCATATAATTGATGAAATCAAAACTCGTGTGTTCTATGAAACTGTAAAACCTTTGTGAAAACTTTTGAATTTGGAGAACTGTAAAACTCTGTGTATTCCTAAGACAATCTCCACAGTTAAGATCATATAAAGCTTTCTTAAAATTATTTTTCTATATTTAGAAACATTCATAAATTTTGAAATCATTTTTATCCGAAAACTTTAAAAGTCTTTGAGAAAATCTCGGTAAAATCCTAATGTTTAGGGGCGTCACGTATCGTCGTCCCCCTAAACACCTAACTAGTGCAATGAGGCGTTACGTATCGTTATCCTCTATGACACTGATGCTGAGATCCAAGGGTGTTACATATCACCGTCCCTCTGGTCGCAAATTTGAATCCGTACTGGAGTCTAGGGGCGTTACGTATCGATGTCCCCTTAGCCCCGCAATTGTCTATGTCTATGTCACTGAAACTATGACTTAAGGGCGTTACATATCATCATCCCCCCGATCCTGGATCTGTTTATGCCCATGTCATTCGGTCCCTCTCTGGGTACGGAAAATGTGTATGCATCATCATAGCAACCATATGACATGTATGTCATATGATGCAATGCAATGCAATGTCATTCCATATACATATCAACACAGTCAACGACAGTCAATCATGAAAAGGTGACATCTCTGTCATCCAATACATACAAAGTGGACCAACGCCTTATTTCAACAAACATCCATATGCATCACGCTCACACATATTAGCAGACATATCATCACATCTCATGCAACTGGATCCACACTCAGATCAAAATTATTTCGACCCAAAAATAAAATAAAAATCTATTTTAAAATATTTCTTAAAACGTTTCAAAACTCTAAATCTGAATCTCAACTAACAATGTACTATACACGCTAAAGTAAAATTTTGAATCGCATCACATCATATTCTTGTCCGAATATCGAACATCAAACATTTCATCATCATCATCACACATCATATACACAATGACTCACATACTCCGATGTGGAGTTGACTATTCATAATAATATTCAAGAAGTTACTATATGTTATTGTATCAAACTCTGATTCCCACACTGGGATGCTCACTGATTTTTGTCACCATAGTGGAAATCAGTTAGATGAACTAGGTATCTATATCTGGTAGATACGCTTGGTTACTAACCTAATACACTTAGAACTTTTATCTATTTCTTATATCTATCATAAGTTACATACATGCACACACATACATATACTCACATATTATATCGCTTTATCACTATTTCACTATGCATACATTTGTACCGTTTCCGACACCTTTAATTCATGTCTGTGAGGATCTACAACTATATATATTCTAGTTTAAGTACTCTTACCCATAATGGTAACTACGACTAACCCGCTCTAATACAATATTCACTCAAGGTAGACAAACGGTGAGGTACTTACCTGGGGTCCACAACTATCTTTTCCTTACGCAAATTTGTAACATAGAACATGATCAGTTAGACCGCCGAATTACAGAACAGAAAAACAACTTAATGCAGAATTTTCCAGAGCTCTCCGGAAAGCTATAGACTAACTCATTATCACTTGTTTCAGTTTCCTTACACTTATTAGGCCATACTAAACCCATTGGAGTCATAAGATTCATCTCAAAGTCCTTTTATGGAAAGTCCACGGATCGTCCAAACCCGACTTTGAACCATCAGAACCTTTATTAATTTCCCCAAAACATTTCTAACATGCTTATTATACCCAAATACAATGCTATGCTTATTTAACTTAGATAATCTCTTACGTATTTTCAAAAATCTCCCGAAAAGGTTTTCGCAATTGCTTTCCGAAGGATATTGAATCCCCGAACTTTTCAAGAATCACCCAATCATCATTAATTAACTATATTTACCCATATCTAACTTAACGTTCACTTAGGCCACAAGCGACGTGAATTTGGGATTCCATAAAGTTTCTGAACTATCCTGGATCGGTCTCAAACACTAAGATTTCACTCAAATTTTACAAATTACTTAATTTTAGACTACTCAAACATAATCAATCATAATATATGATTCAATACACCATAGATGCTACTGGCAGCTCCCCAATCTTTCGGAAAGCTACCGATACATACTAAAATTAATGAATTTTGATCATAATGTCTTACCAAGATTTCGAGGCCACCAACGGACTCCAAACCACCTCATGAATGCGCTGCTGTGGTCAAAATTCCATTTGGAGCACCCCGAGCTATATGGGCCTCAAAGACAATTTATTTTTGCCTCGTTTTATGTGCTATAGAGCAAAATTTTGAAAAATCATCGCAACTATCTTGTAGAAATTTTCGAGGGCTTCAATTTAATATATTATTTGACCCGTGAATGAGCTCGGATGAGCCGAACTGAGTAAAAAAAATTAGCTCGCGTCTCTCCTCCCTATTTCGCCGATGTTCACAATTGTTTAGGCGGAAACTAATAGACGTGGGGTGGCCGGATGAAGCCCCCTAAGCCACCTCCACTCGTCGGTGATGGCTAGAGTACCGTGCATCGATGAGGTTCTATTTTCTCTCTCCATATGATCTATCTCTCTCTCTCATGTAGCATGTGTATGTGTTTTTAAGGATTCCCAATAAATTTACTGATTTCTAATCTCTTATTGTAAAAATTTTTGGAAAATTACAGCCTAGTCCTCGCATTTTGCACTTTGGCCCTTAGCATAGGGTTGAAACTAAAATCAGATAAATTGAGGCCATTCTACTTAAAATTTGGAAAAGTATTCAAACGAAAGTTGTTCTTCTCAGAAACAGAAAACAGAGTTGGTTAGTATAAGAATCACCTCAATCGAAGTTCTTTTCATTTTTTTAATCAAAATATCAAAATATCAAATATAAACTTTTTACGTGTACGCGGCGACGCGTCACGATTTTCTTGAAATCTGGTAATCTTCGCGATGTTCGAACTCTTATTTCATGTCTCTCATTGTCGTCATAATTATCGTATCACATCATTCTTGACCGCTATAATATATCGAGACCTTGGTCGTGGTACTGTTACGTCACGTAAAATATTATCGAAAATTTAGGATATTACATTCACTCATCGAATTAAGGTCATAAGCATCCTCAGATACTAACCATGTTTAAAATCATGCCTTATAGATACCATGCAGGATATCCCACATCAGCACCACGAGGTCTCTCGAGCAATTTGTTCATTCTAGACTATGAGTCGATGTTCCCCCTTTTATGTTTTCAGAATGTATTATGTTTTATTGTTTTAATTTTTAAGTTTTTAGTTTTCAACATTTTTTAGATCAAGATAGTTTATTTATGATTTTATTTATGTTTTCAAGTTCACAGTATCATATTATTATGACTTCTCAACTCATGATATATGTTTTAACTTACATGTTTTAAGTTAGTATGTCATACTTTATTACTTGAACATGTCTAGCAAGACAAAGTTATTAGACATTTTATAAGTATTAGATGTACACTCTCAAATCACCAGTATTGAGTCGTCCCATCATGTTTAACTTCCCGGGTTCGTTCACATTGCCTCATGGGGCACTGATCACCCCTATAGGCTTACGGATGTCTATATTTCACGTTCCTTTGCATACGCAGTGCCATGTCCCGCTACGTAAGTTTCACGCCCCCAGGCCATGATACTAGTGAGAATTTTCATGGCAGTATGATATATGTATATTTTACAACACACGAATTTCAGTTTATCATGTTTTCATGTTAAAATAATATTTTCCTTATTTTCAATTTTTCATGCAGATTAAACTATTTTACATTATTTTTCACTTAGTGTTCACACTCTGGGTCTTTCAAAATATCTAACCCCTCCCACAGTTTCACTTTGGGTGAAGGTTTAGTGTCAGCTTCCCGTTACGCAAGTTTTGGAGGAGGTAGGTGTTGGTTTCTAATTAGGTCCCAAGATCATGAAATCAAGCAAGAAATTCGCATGAATACATCAAAGAAGTAAGGCGGAATACATACTCACATTGAACGGTTTGAGATGCGAAGAAGACAAGCCTACAAACTCTTCTTTGAAGCTCGGCAGTAGCTTGTTGAGGCAGTGGGCTGCTAGATTTTGACTGGTTTTGCTCCTCCATCATTCGGCCATTGAAGACCTCCATTGAAGCTCCAAGCTTCAATCTTCAAAACGGATTCCAAGCTCATAATAACACTGCCCTATCACCTTTGTATTTACCCAAGTGTGTGCTAGCACCTCTTCTTCTTCTTTGTTTTTCGGTCAAACCAGATATTGGACGAGGAAAAATATGAAGAACGGCTCAAAGCCGAGAGAGAAAAGAGAGGGAAGAAGGGTTTTCCAGAAAAACCGTGAAAGATGAGAGAGAAGTTAAAAAGAAATAAAAAAGTGTTTTGGTTTGATAATTTCCAAAAAAATAAATTAAACCATTTTCCACCTTTTTAATTTCCATTTACCAAAAAGTCAAAAGCAAAAAACATAATTAATGCTTTCAACTACCACATCAATCAATCACTCAAATTGTCACATCACTCAAAGTGACACGTGATTTGACGCTTGATGTGACTTGCGATTTGACGCTCGATTTGACTTGCGTACCGCACTCGAATTCAAAATACGAATGCGCTCGCAAATAATCCCGGGCTCGGGTTCGCTAATTCCAAATTAACGAATTTTACGTTGCGACGTAATTAAACGATTACGCCTAGCGAAATCACTATTCACGTCGCTAAAGAATTAATTCTAAATTAATTTGTTCGCCCGAATTAAAATCTAATTTTAATTCTGTGTCGAAATCAAATTTCTAATAATATATCAAATATATTATTTTATCGATTAATTTCAAATTAATCGTTCTCTCTCTTTTAATTAATATTTTATCCCAGATAAAATATCTCCGTTATTAATCTCAGATTAATTTTCTCTCTCTTCTAATTAATCCCAGATTAATTATAGTGCGAGTCAGACATCATCGGTGAATCTTCAGGAAGCGACCCATGAGATCCCCAGATATGTTGGCAGTAAATACGGTCGTCGGACTATCCGAACATGTAAGTACCTCGTACTACGTTTGTACCGATTTACAAGACAATGTTGGCTTCTAACAAAGCGCCATGCCTACCCAATTCTCCAGAAATATCCTTATAGGAATATGTGATCTATATCAAGCGTAGTATACCGTAGTATTGTGTATGTCGATCCAGTATCGGATGTTCACGTGCTAGGCCTAGGGCTGGAATTGTGTCTGCCCCGTACAAAGCACATATCGGATGTCTGGCAACTAGTCTCTATAATCGGATATACATGACCACGTCATAATATCTCAATAGCTCGAGTATTTAAGAGAACGAGTTCCGTATCCTATGTGACCATCATCTCCATATGACTGGAGTGATACTTCCGTCTTAACATCACACCCAACACACTACGATTCTCAATATACCCAGCATTGGCGTACACAGAACCTATTAAAGCCCTGGACAACCTCAACCAAAGTATATTGATTGTCGCAAGTATTAGCGGTGCAAGTCTCAGGTTAAGACCAAATACACATACCCTGATTGTAGACTCCCATAGACACATAGTCATACTATCAATGGGATTCCGCAGGGGTCTATCCAGAGCAAAGTTGTTTCCCGTACCATCGGTAAAACACAACCTCCTATTACACTTGCATGGGTATCCTATACCCAAATATATGAGAACTATGATGTTGTGCCCTCACAACGTGCACAAGTGCAATACTAGTCTTTTACGTATTTATCGATGTCCAATCTCGATAATACTCTGACTAGGGATATTTAATGATTTATCCTACATGGACTGATACTGTCTCATATCATTCTCCGTCCAGGAACAAATCATAGGGACCTCCTATCATTTATATATCTAGGTGATCTAATTACAAATGATAAGAGTGCAATCTCCTTTGTCACATGGTTAATTTGTACAACAACACCATGATCTGTACAAATAGTGACGCTATGAGTCATAATTGTCCAACAATCTCCCACTTGGCCTATAGCCAGTCACTCGAGTGCTTGACACCCGAACTATGTACTGTTGGCTCAAATTACTGAGAAATATTTTCGTCAGCGGATTTTCATGATTATCGTCTGATGTGATTTATTCGATCATCACATCGCCGCAATGTATAATCCGAACGAATCAGATGATTATCAAAATAAGTATCTGGATCGTCGATGAGACCATTAATTCTTTAGCATGTGCTGACGCCTAGCTCAGCTGCTAACAGAACTATATCTAATCTAATTAGATTTTTTCTCGACCCAAATGGCTTCTATTGCTGCCTCAGCTGCATCAATAACCCGCATTTGTTGTTTATTTCGGTAACAGTATCTTGCTTAGAAGATTTCCAGCTCACTGTTCCGTTATACTATTGTATAGTACCTTTATTACGACTTATAGTCGTCATCATGAAAGCCAAGCTTTAACCGATTATATTATGAGAATTTCATTTCCAAGAAATGATATATTATCATTACTCAAGACTTTCACTGTCAGTGCGCTCCCACTAACCTCCTTATATACACAAGAATTATTTTCGTTTTGAAATAAATCATAAACTATTATGATTACATCAAAACGACAATTCCAAGAACCTAATGATTGCTTCAATCCAAACATGGATCGAATAACCTGCAAACCTAGTTTGCTTGTTATGGTTCGACAAAACCGTCAGGATATTGTACACATCCTCCGAAAGGTTTCCGTTAAGGAAAGCGGTTTTGGCATTCAGCTGCCACATTTCATGAATGAAACATGCAGCATCAGCAAGCATTATCCAAATGGATTTGCCATGGCAACAGGTAAAAGGTTTCGTCGTAATCAACACAATGTTGATAACTCTACCTTTTCGCTATAAGCCTAGCTTAGTACGTTGGTATTTTGCCATCCATGTATGTCTTCATTGATGACTTATAGTACCAATAGGCACAATGCCTTGCGGTACATCAACTAGTATCTAAACATAGTTGGTATACATGGAATCCATATTGGACTCTATGGCACTTTGCCATAATATGGAGTCGATACCTTGTATCACTTCCTCATACGTAGTCAGTTGGTGTTCCTCAATAAGATAGACATCTTTATGAGGTGAGATCAGAAGCCCATACCCCAGGTTGTTTTCTGATTCTCTCCGACTTACGAGGTTCTTGTGTATTCGAAGATTAATAGTAATAGTTTCATCATTGATGAACTATTTGTGTTCCATTAAGATTCGCTGCCTTGAAAAGTATTACTCCGATTTTCATCGAGTTTTACTATCCTCCCACTTACCACTGCATATCGGTATTCCTCTTAGGGAAAACCGCATGGTGAGCAACAATCTAATATGGCAAAGTGTTACATTCGGCACTTATCCAATTTGGGTTTTAGTTTGGTATCATCCAAACGTATGCCAAGCATACCCAAATCATCAGGAATGAGAAACCTGGTTTCTTTCCTGTTCATATCTAATATGTTATCTGTCAAACAGATATTTTATGGAACTTTATTCAAAATAGGTTATGCACTGTTTAGCGTATCCGTTGAAGGAAATGGTAGCTCAGAGTGACTCATGATTAACCTTATCATGTCTAAAAAAATTTGGTTAATCTTGTTCGGACACTGCGTCAAACTGACGTGTTCCGGGAGGAGTCCTCTTTGAAAGAATATTATACTCTTTCAAGTATACTAGAAACTTATTGCTTAAGTATTTTCCATTACGGTCTTACCGTGACGGTTTCATACTTTAGCCGATCTGTTTGTCTATTTCGTGTCGAAACTAAAAGTTTCCAATTTGTGTTTCAAAAGAAACACATAACCATAACGCGATGCCACATCCGTACAGGTCACGAAATATTCATATCCACATCTAGGCTAGCTAGACATGGGCCCAATTGCTTCACTATGAAGTAGGGCTAACAGGTCGATGGCATTTACACTTTTACCAAGTAAATGTGTTTTAGGCACTTTGCCCAATAAACTAGAATCGTAGTCTTTATTTGAATGAAATCAAATTAGTCCTGGTACCCGCTCTTCAAAAGTGCGGATATACGATTCTTGTTTAATAGTGTCCCTAACAACTATGCCACATCCAAGTTTCTTAATTGATCAAATCAATTTGAGCTAATTGTTTGTCATGTTATATATTTGAGATATATTTATATTCAAATTATAAATGTTGTTATTCACATCTAATGTGTTTATCTCAATATCATCTTTATATAATAAAACACTTTAGTGTTCTAGAATATAAAGGTTCACCCGCAGCGGGTTAAACTATGATATAGAGATAATGTATCTAGTCAAACTAGTTACATTATAACAATTTCCTAATTTAGGTACACACCCGAGGGTAGTTCCTAAACTTAGGTATCTGTGGTTAAAACAGCGACTTTTGTCCCGTTTCCAATTCGCAGATTTATCTCAATTGAAGTCAGTATCCTGTTCAAAACAGATTCAGAACATCAATATATATATATATTTATGTATCACACTAAGTATTTAAAATCTAATTTTAATACTAGTTGTGAACATAATTATGACAATCATTTTTGAAGTCAGAGCCTTGCTCGTCTTCAATTCCTTCTTGGGATATGTCATTTATCTTCCCAGAAGATTATAATGATTTTGCCTTTGCCGATTTCAACACTCCAGAAGCCTTTGGTCAACCCTTGGCCTTCTAGAATATCGAAGTAAGGTGCGCCTTGCGCTACTTGCCTTATTACAAAGTTTGACTTTATCTCCTTGAGAATAGTCATTAATTCTTCAAGAATTATTTATTGCAATTTAGTATTTCAAAGATCTAAAATAGATCCATGAAAATCCTTCAATTTCATTATCATACTTTAAGGATCTAATCCTTACATCTGATTCAGAAATTAAGGAGTCTACCACGACAAGCTTAATGGATTAAGCACTAAAGTTTTTCATTACATGAATATTCCAAATATCATGTTCCACTTATTTGCTTAACTCCTAGCTTAGGCATAATTTATTATTTTATCAAATAAAATAACTTATTATTTTTCCAGGACCATCCTGAAACAATTCCCAATTTGAAAATTAAAGTCGTTTAAATACATTTTCACCCAGGATTATGTTTTAAACACTAATCTTTCAATTTTATCTTGATTCTAATAGTCCAACTATTTAATCAACGATTTGTGGTACCTTTTATTATAATGATTATAATAGTCCAACTATATAATCACATATAATTTAAATCAATTAACCTCAATTACATTGATTACTATAATCCAATTATAAAATCAACTGTAAATTGAAATTAATTAATTCAAATATATTGATAAATATAATCCAATTATATATAATCAACTATAATACAGTCCAACTGTTTATAAAACAACAATTTTAAATATTAGTCCAACTAACAGTTAATTTAACGACGAAATAATTTGTGATTGAGCGCGTTATGGCGAGTAATTGAACGAGTATTGCAAATTCAATTCTTGCCTCCCACTATTTTTCGGCGAGCCTCTAACCCTCTGTCGAGTACTCGGGAAACCGTGTTTCCTAGTGGGCTAGGATCCCGTTAAATATCACACAATCTTGACTTTGGCCAACAAATTGTATGATAATTAACTAGGTAGATCTCTAAGATCAATTGGATCCAATCCAATTCCTAGATCCAGTAGGGGGATATCAAATCCGAAACATATATCTTATATATGCCAATACATCCAATGTATTACCTAACCTTTTTCCTCTGAATCAACTAAGCATTGGCTTTGGCACAACAAACTTAGTGATCCCAGTCAAACGCGACCCATTGACCATGGAAAGCTTCGTAATCAATGTCGATGGACAAGAAGTGGTCTTGACTTTGGCCAACAAACCACAACTTGGACAAGACACTGATATGGAACAAAGCCTTCGTGATTCAAACACATCTTCGACAGACAAAGGCCTTGACTTTGGCCAACAAACCAATGCCGTCTCGGATCTTGAGTGAGAATCACTCAATGGAAGGAAAGGCGCTTAATATTGAGCGAGGGTTTTTCGCATGCAAATTGGCAACCAATTTATTATCTTTGTTAAGGTCTCATCATCATACACCCTTAAACATGCATTCTAAACACATAATAAAGCGCATATGAATAAAATAATAATGATATGCGGATGTATATTTTACATTGATCCTAGATCAAATCTCTCATTTTCTCTCTCGAAAGCTAGCACATGTATTTACTTCTACCCGTTTCACTACACTTCTAAAGAAACCTCATTTACATTGAGGGGAATAGGTGAGAAGAGAATACAAAGAGTATGGAGGTGATAAGGCTGGACACGCAGGTCCAATTAATAAATCAAATTTATTACAATTTCCAAAATTGTCCCACCCGACTAATATCCATCCGATATACATTATTCATGCATCGCAACCATGTATTCATACAAGCATGTTATCAATCAATCTAATTCAATTAATTAATCTGATAATTAGTGATCATCCAATGTTCAAACAACGATTTGATTTTTGCGCGAGTCAAACTCGTTTTGCGAATAAGTACTCAAAGTACGAATTCTTGAATTAAATTAAACTTCAACATTAAATCCAATTTAATATGCATTTAATTCTAATTCACTATTTAATTCCAAATTAAATATTACACTTTTATTAACGAACCTTTACGACTTAAATTCCAAATTTAATCGCAACGGGTCTCTAAGCCCGATTAACATCTAATGTTTATTTAATTAAAGTCCAATGCGCTTTTAATTAATTTCTTTAAGGCGTGGACTTTTGGTCAACTCGGGTCAAACCGATAACTAAGGTCCAATCCGGGAGTTACCCCATAAGCCTTTAAATTAATTTTGGCCCATTAGGCCCAATTAAATAATTAAGGTCCATTAAGTCATAATTGGACTTTTTGGATGCGGTTTTGGGCCCAATTGGATCCAACCAAATTGGCATAAACCTAACTTGGTACAACGAAGCCCAAAAGCCCAATTACAACCTATTAAGGCCCAATTTCCAAAATAAGCCCAAATTAATTAACTTATAAAATTCCAAATTCCATAATTATTTAACCTAAGTGTAATACACAATTAATCACCCAATTAACATTCCTAAAACATCAATTAGCCTAATTAATCATGCACTTTAATATCAAATAGTGTCCAACACAATTTCATCAAAATCAAACCCATTTTACATGCTTATGTTCTCGGCAATTAGGGGTTTTTCCAATCCGATTCGGTTTCAATCCAATTGAATCCACAATCATTATTCCCAAATCAATTCAACTCATCCAATGAATCAAAATCAAAAAACACAATGAATTTCAAATACAATAGTTTTCGGCCAAGCCCTTTAATTTGGGGAAAATTGTTCCAAATCAAAATTCAATCCAATTGAACTTCAAAACAACATTACCCACTTGTTTTAAGTCATCCAATGATCAAACAAACAAAAAATTACCAAGACATAAGGGTTTACAATTTTCGGCCATGCCCAAAAATTTGGGGAAAAATGGATCCAATCCAATTTCATGAAATTGAACATACACAACTTCAATTCATCAACATACAAGCATACTTAATCAATCAATTCAACCAAATCATGCTTCAATTGATTTTACCCAATTCAAACCCTAACTTTTTCAAGCTTGATCAAAGCTCATAGATACCATTGTTGGTTTCTAATTAGGTCCCAAGATCATGAAATCAAGCAAGAAATTTGCATGAATACATCAAAGAAGTAAGGTGGAATACATACTCACATTGAACGGTTTGAGATGAGAAGAAGACAAGCCTCCAAACTCTTCCTTGAAGCTCGGCAGTAGCTTGTTGAGGCAGTGGACTGCTCGGTTTTGACTGGTTTTGCTCCTCCATCATTCGGCCATTGAAGACCTCCATTGAAGCTCCAAGCTTCAAGCTTCAAAACGGATTCCAAGCTCACAAGAACACTGCCCTATCACCTTTGTATTGACCCAAGTATGTGCTAGCACCTCTTATTCTTCTTTGTTTTTCGGTCAAACCATAAATTGAAAGAGGAAGAAGATGAAGAACGGCTCAAAGCCGAGAGAGAAAAGAGAGGGAAGAAGGGTTTTCCATAAAAACCGTGAAAGAGGAGAGAGAAGTTAAAAAGAAATAAAAAAGTGTTTTGGTTTTATAATTTCCAAAAAAAATAAATTAAACCATTTTCCACCTTTTTAATTTCCATTTACCAAAAAGTCAAAAGCAAAAAACATAATTAATGCTTTCAACTACCACATCAATCAATCACTCAAATTGTCACATCACTCAAAGTGACATGTGATTTGACGCTTGATGTGACTTGCGATTTGACGCTCGATTTGACTTGCGTGCCGCACTCGAATTCGAAATGCGAATGCGCTCGTAAATAATCCCGGGCTCGGATTCGCTAATTCCAAATTAACGAATTTTCCGTTGCGACGTAATTAAACGATTACGCCTAGCGAAATCACTATTCATGTCGCTAACGAATTAATTCTAAATTAATTCGTTCGACCGAATTAAAATCTAATTTTAATTCCGCGTCGAAATCCAATTTCTAATAATATATCAAATATATTATTTTATCGATTAATTCCAAATTAATCGTTCTCTCTCTTTTAATTAATATTTTATCCCAGATAAAATATCTCTGTAATTAATCCCAGATTAATTTTCTCTCTCTTCAAATTAATCCCAGATTAATTATAGTGCGAGTCATACATCATCGGTGAATCTTCAGGAAGCGTCCCATGAGATCCCCAGATATGTTGGCAGTAAATACAGTCGTCGGACTATCCGAACACGTAAGTACCTCGTACTACGTTTGTACCGATTTACAAGACAAGGTTGGCTTCTAGCAAAGCGTCATGCCTACCCAATTCTCCAGAAATATCCTTATAGGAATATGTGATCTATATCAAGCGTAGTATACCGTAGTATTGTGTATGTCGATCCAGTATCGGATGTTCACGTGCTAGGCCTGGGGCTGGAATTGTGTCTGCCCGTACGAAGCACATATCAGATGTCTGGCAACTAGTCTCTATAATCGGATATACATGACCAAGTGATAATATCCCGGTAGCTCGAGCATTTAAGAGAATGAGTTCCGTATCCTATGTGACCATCATCTCCTTATGATTGGAGTGATACTTCCGTCTTAACATCACACCCAACACACTACGATTCTCAATATACCCAGCATTGGCATACACAGAACCTGTTAAAGCCCTGGACGACCTCAACCAAAGTATATTGATTGTCGCAAGTATTAGCGGTGCAAGTCTCAGGTTAAGACCAAATAAACCTACCCTGATTGCAGACTCCCATAGACACATAGTCATACTACCAATGGGATTCCGCATGGGTCTATCCAGAGCAAAGATGTTTCCCGTACCATCGGTAAAACACAACCTCCTATTACACTTGCATGAGTATTCTATACCCAAATATATGATAACTATGATGTTGTGCCCTCACAACGTGCACAAGTGCAATACTAGTCTTTTACGTATTTATCGATGTCCAATCTCGATAATACTCTAACTAGGGATATTTAATGATTTATCCTACGTGGACTGATACTGTCTCATATCATTCTCCGTCCAGGAACAAATCATAGGGACCTCCTATCATTTATATATCTAGGTGATCTAATCACAAATTATAAGAGTGCAATCTCCTTTGTCACACGGTTAATTTGTACAACAACACCATGATCTGTACAAATAGTGACGCTATGTGTCATAATTGTCCAACAGTAGGTGTTGGGGTTTTGGGCGATTGGGCGCAGCGGAAGAGCGGGTCCGGGGGAAATCGTATTTTAAAACTTTTACAAAATACCAAATAAATTATTCAATATCTAATATGAATAATTTATTCAAATTTCACCTTAACCTATTTATTCAATATCAAATATTGACATAAATATAGTTGAAACTTCGCGAAACTTTTGCGAAACAATTTTTCCGCAAAATTACCTAAAATACGTTTTTGACCGAACCGACTACCCGACACTTATGGAAACTGCCCAGGTCAGCTCCAATAGTGTCAGGGCAGTTCATGGACTGTCCAAACAGTGACAAACTCACGGTTTGGATAGTCGTCACCCGGTTGACTCAAAAGTCACCCGGTAAAGCCATTTTTGGCCGTTTTCGCTTATTTCAAGTCGGAAACACTTTCCGGAAATTGTGCCAACTCCCAAAACACATCCATTACATTTGTATGACATCAAAAACATCACATAATTTCCAGTTTTAACAAGTCTGACCAGAAAACCGAAATTACCTAAATTTTCATGTTTTAATCCAATTTTTCACAAGATTGATCAAATTAATCCAACACCAATTGAGTCCCACCACACATGAACAACCCAAGAACAATTATAGGCTATTTAGAGTGGATCAATAACTCTAGAATGACAACAATTCATCAAATAAATAAATTAGAAATAAATTACAATAATTCACCCCAATACTACTTCACACATGCTTTCTAACTTCCAATCCATCCATTCATCAAACCACAAAGCCCCAAATTTTCAGAATTAAAAGAACCCTAGAACATTTCTAGATTATCAAGAAACAAGAAATCTAATTTCTAAGCTTAGGGATGAAGTGGATTACCTTTAATCACTTGTTTCCTAGGCTTTTTCTTGGAATTTTCTTTCAATCATTCCTTGAATCATCAAACGTGATTTTGGAACCCATTTTGGAGTATGGACGTTGATGAAGATGATGAATAGAAGAAGAAAAACAATTCCTTTTTTAATCATCTAATGAAAGACTATGATAAGGGTTTTTGGGGCATTTTTGTCTTTTGTTCATTTAATCAAATTAAATGCAATTAATCTTTATTATATTCAATCAAAATTGGACACACAAATACTAATTAAATACATGCCATGTGTGACCAATCATTTGTCACCATGTATCATATACATAATGAGAAATGGATAAGGATTGAAAAAATAATTATTTAATCATTTAACTATTAAATAATTAAACAATTAATTTACACAAATATATGTATTTTATTTACATTAAATAATAAATACATATATTCATGGCATGTGTCAAAATCTCATTTGATGAATAATTAATGTGTATCTAATCGAATTATGTATCAAATACAAATACACAATAATTATTAGCGGACAAAAACCCCTAATGCATGTGTTATCGTTTAACTGATTAAACGATCCGAATTAACTCATTTAATCCGGTGAAGTATTATGAATAATCTGTATTATTCATATTGCATTGCCCAAGTACTCAACGAGTACACTTAATATTGTGGGACTCTCTAAGTTTAGGTTTATCCGCCACGAAATCCAATTTCGTGTCCATAATCCACCCACTCATGAATTATGACGACCACAGATAATCTCGCTAAACTATGCAAGCCGATGTCACTGCATACGTATAATCCCTCCGTCACAGGCTATCCGTATTATACCTGGGATATATATCAGAATGTCAAATCTGTTCGGTATAATACAGTCGACTTTTAATTTATGATCACGAAATAACACTCGGAACTAGTTTCCGATGTTATACCACCTAGATCGTAAACATGTGAGGATGACTATGCCCTGTACACAGGACTGACAGATCTTATCTTGATACGCACAGGATATCATGAGCATCGGTCCACACCCAACGAACAGGTGGAGGTCTGATCATGGCTAGATCGTTGACGTGACTGCCATCAAAGTGTGGAGTATAGCTCATATATCCATGGTGGTATCTCAAGTCGAATGACCACTATGATCGTTCAACTCGAGATGGTTCCTATTGACGTTGGTATACCATCTATTAGGAAACCTTCAGTGAGTCGTTCAATGCCTTATCAAATAAACACCTACATGTCTATACGAGTCTCCCGAGACTCATGGTTCACTGGGATAAACCATCTGACCAAGTCACGATATACGACATGTACTGGTCTAACGGATTTTACTAACCGACCCGTGTTGGTAAATCTTGACCAGGAACTTTATTTAAGGATATACAACTAATAATACGCTTCCCAATGTCAATTACAAACTACGTTGTAACTGCGCACTATACTGTAAATCCTAGGGTCTTTGTCAAATATTTACGTATCACTGAACCAGATTTAGTTTCGATCTAATCGTAATCAGATATCTAATCGTAATTAGATCGAATAAGCGTATAAAATATACACTTATTTTATAAAATATCCTAGGGTCTTTGTCAAATATACATGTATCATTGAACCATATTCAATTTCGATCTAATCGTAATCAGATATCTAATCGCAATTAGATCGAATAAGCGTATAAAAGACAAGGGTGCTACCATTAAATTAGTAATATTATGGACAATACAATTACTCGTATTTATGAATCAGACATAAATACGATCCGGATTGACACTCCAAGCACCAACCATAACAGTAGGGACCAGCTGCGGTCATTAGTGTCAGACATGTTAGGGGTCCACAATTTAGGTGTCATGTAATTGGTCGTAAGGCTGAGTATGAATCTAATACACTCATTTAATACATGTAAACAAAATTTAATATGCATGTTTGCGAATAGTGAGTACATATATTAAATATGGCATTTATATGAAAATTTGAATTGTTTCATGCTTTGGTTGAGAAAAAGTTGTATATATTACAGGTTCATTTGAGAGCATGGGTACAGGTTGTAAAGTTTATAATATGTCTTGCATGTACATGTCAAAGGCTCGGGAGATGGTTACTCCATCTCCGACTGATCATGTCCCGGATATACTGGGATGTGACAAATGTACCAATTGAACCATGATACCTAAAAGCAGTTTTAGAAACATCATCTTTCACAATAAAGATTTGATTATAACTCGAAAACCATCCATAAATGACAATTAATCAGATTTTGTAGTGGCATCAATAAAAGTATCAGTCATAGGCATTACATAAACATCTTTAGGAGTAGCGACATTAAGTCTCAAAAATCAATACGTACTCTCAATTTCCCATTCTTTTTTACTATTGAAACTACATTTACTAGCCACTGGGCGTACCTGGATGGCCGGACGAAACCAGCCTTCAGTAGCTTTTCAATCTCTTCCTTTACTTTGAGCTCCACCTCATTTGACATTCTTTTTGGAGGCTGACAACATGGAAAAAAGTTTGGCTTGATTGGGCGATGGTGTTTAATAAAGATCCCACTAAAGCCGGATATTTCCTCGTAACTCCAAGCGAAATAATTCTTATATTCCTGTAAAACTTCAACAATTTTATTTTTAAAGTAATCTTATAGATGTTCACTAAGATAAACAACTCTTGGATTCTCTGTTGTCCCAAGGTTGATTTCTTCCAGATGATATAACACTTCAGCTTTATTGTCCTCCATCTTTGGAGGAGCAAGAGATTTCCTCCACTTTTTCCTCTGGTTCCTCCTAAAAATTTACTTTTGGTTTGTGAGCTTCATGAGCTTCCTCCATTATTATCTTGTCCAGATGTTGTTGACATTGAGAAAGTCAAAGGATGACCTAATTTCAATAGAAGTTTATGTGACATCTTTTACAGGAGAGATAATCAGAACACTTGGAGTGTTGACAATAGAACTTACTATTGGAAGTAAGACTTATTTGTCTGTATTTTTTATAATGAATTCCTCTACCAGTTATCAAGCTTTCCTTGGAAGAGATTGGATTCATAACAACTTGTGTGTGTCATTCTCCTTGCACCAATTCCTCATACTGTGGAAATGAGTTAAAGTGGATGTAGTATGGGCAGATGAGAAGAATTTTCAAAATATACTGACTCAACAAATATCTTGTATCATGAAGATGATTTATGTCATATTCAATTTATTGGGAATAATAAGTTTGGAGGACCAATATGCATGACAGTCAGTAAACGGGAAGCTAGTATGAATCAACTTAAAACCCTCCTAAAGTCAATATGTTATTGTGCCTTTTAGGCCAGAGCAGAAGTCTACCATCACAGAGATTGATGACTAACTTTGCTGAAGAGAAATATATGATGGCTTTTCAAATATCACCCTATGGTGACCTCTAAATTTCACAGCTTGAATAGTCACTCCACAATATGGCTTCCTGTTTTTCTGCTCCTCAAATGAAGGTATTTTCCCTAAAAATCCTGCTAAATCCTCATTTCCTCCAACTTTCCTTTCACTTTCTTTCTAGAAGTTTAACGGCAAAGTCAAGCTAGCCATGACACAACCAAAAGGAACAAGAATCCCTCTGATCATGAAATTACTTATTGCAAGATATTCCTCCAACAAATCACATGAGCTCCCCACTGACTCATGATCATTAATAGAGTTTTTTTGTAAAATTTTAACTTTTCATTCACAGGCTCCTACACTAACTCTTCATTTCACTTTAGAGCATCCATTTGTCCTAGAAGTCTTATCTTCCGCGTTCGGGAGAGTTTTTCAAGAAGCATTTTGTGCTCCACATTATGCCATTGATTGCTTGGCCAGAACTTTGGAGGGGACTCAAATCTCGGTTGTCTCTTCTAGACAGGAAAGGCAGGAGGTGGCTTGGTTCTTGGAGGAAACCAAATTTTAGTTGTGTGCTCCTTCCTAAGACTCCACCTTGATTTATATTTTTGCACCAAAGTACTTCTTAGGAACCTAAACATTATCGATTACTCTTTTTGGATGGATTTTTATGTTCTTTCCACTTTGTCTCCTATTCAATTTCAACATCTCATACAAGTTAAAAGTAGCAGTATTTACATTAGCCACTGGAGGAAATGGGTCTTCATCAACCAACATGGTTTTATTCTTCTCATGAAACTTTAGAACTCCTTTGTTGATTCTATCATACACTATATTTTTAAAATCCCAATAAGAGTTAGTTGAATGATTGTGAGAATTATGATACTTACAATACTCTATTCCTTTGAGTTCCTCCATGGAATGGATTTTGTGATCATGAGGTAAAGCCAAAAAATTTTCTTTCAAAAGGAAATAAAAAATTTCCTCAGTTTTGGTAACATCGAAAGAAAACTATGAGGTATTAGAATTCATTGTCTTATTTCATGCTTCTGGTGTTTTCTTAATCAAGAGAGAATAGACACATGATTCTGAACTGTTAAGATATGTCATTATTATTTCCTAAGCATCCACTTCGTGACAATAAGTTCTCATGGATCCTTTCCTCCGGTGGCTTTCCTCTCTTCGTAACTCCTCGTATTAAGCCATTTTAGCAGCGAACTCAAAAAATCTTTAAATTCTATTCCTTGAAATTTCTTCCTCAACTCTATATCCAAACTTTTTTGTGCCATTTATATGGACCTCATTTCCGGTAAATAAATCTTGAATCAATTATTCATCTTCTTAAAACATGTAATAAAACGATCAGTCATTTTCCCATTTCTTTGTGTCACTCGAGACAATTATGTTATACACACACCTCCAGTTCAACTCTGAAAAATTTTGTATGAAAATGCCTCTCTATTTCCTATCAGATAAAAACTGAGTTCTTGTGTAGAGTGTCATACCTAGTAAAAGTTGTCCATGTCAAAGAATTAGGAAAGAATCTTAGCTAAAAAATAGGGAAATTATCATAATTCTCTAGTTCTCCACACTAGATGGTGAATCTAGCAATGTACTTCAATGAGGATTGGCCATCCTCTCCAGAAAATAATGAAAAGTCATGAATCATGTATTCTCTAGGTATGTATTTTCTCTGTCAACAGTATCAAGATACGGTTTTTGAAATTTAGGACGTCTGATTTGTCTCAGTCTTGGTCCATAAAGTTCATGCACTAATTCTATTACCGTTTCTGCATCTACGTGTTGAAGAATGTGCATCGGAGGAGGATTTCCTCTGTTAAACAATGGAATATTACCCATGGGCCATTCCTTCATGTGCTCCCTCTTCATAAACTGCGAGATAGTTTTGGATTCGTGGCTCCAAAGAACTGTTGAGGAGCCATAAGAGCCACAAGCCTGACATTGCTAAAATACTGGCCATTGTTAGTAGGAATTCTGATAAATACTCAAACTTCTTCTCTCATATGAGGAGGTTGATATCTGTCTTCTATTGAAGGAGGATGAGGGTGAAGATTTGGCACATAAGGACGAGATAGGCCATGTGTTTCGTGAGATCATCCATATGATTACCTCATGAGTTCCTCCTGCCTAACTCGCATAGAAATTGCTTCATATCCTTTATTCCTCTCATTCATGAAGTTGGAAGTTTGCTCAGACATGTGTTGTTTCATCATCTTTATGGTCTATAAGATCTTCTATTGTCTCGCTTCCATCACCCTTGCTATATCTGTAAAATTAACCAAGTCAACGCTTACATTGGTAGGTGAAATGGTATCACCTAAGGCTCTAACAACATGTCATGTTGGAGTTTGATTTTCCTACCTGTGAATTTTAAGAGGAGTCAGGTTCCTCTCAATTTGCTCCACCAGATGTGAAACGATTCATTCTTGTCATTACCCTACTGTTGTAGGAGCAACCTCCACATCAGATGTGGCATTGTCTTTTCCAACGTTACTTCTTGTCTTTGGCGTCATTCTGCTAGTAAGTCCCATCGGGCGTGCCAAAATCACTGTTGGCTCCAAAAGTGGTGTTGTTGGGTGTGCCGAATGGGTGAATCATCAATGTTACTAACTGAATTCTAATCGAACGATTGTAAAAACTAATGGGTTCTCTAAAACCTGAAAGAGATAGACAATTAGATTCTATGAGGATGCTAATAAGAGATAAAGAATTAAAACTATTGGGAAAGAAACCCTTATAAATCTTAAGTTACCGAATAAAAAATTGCAAACTATTGAATGAAAACTTTACTGTAATTAAAATAAACTATAACCACAGAGGAAGACTTGAAAGGAAAATTAACTATAGAGAGAAACTAATGAAAGTTGACATGTTGATTTTTTTGGATAAATGTTCATAACTCCCTTCACTTTTTCTCTCTCCTCCTCCAACTATCTTCAACTTCTTTCACCAACTTCCCATATTCCTCGACTCACGTGAACGTGTGTATTTGTGAGAAGTAGTTTTGGCACTTGATATTTTCTTGCATAATTTATTATTTTCCTACTTGGAAATATTAATTTTCTGTTTAATTTATTTATGTGCTCTGATCATGGATTGGACTTAAATTATTATTGGTGCAAAAAGAAACCAAAAATAAAAAATAAAAAATTGAAACCCAACAGCTCCCATCACCCCAGCCCACTGGCACCACCACATCCATCCCCAATCAGCAATCAATAACATCAAAATCAAAACCCAACCATTCCCTAATCCCTATGCCATATACGACCACCACAGACCGCGAACTTAAAAACAATTCGGCAGCATGCATTTCAACCACCACCACATTTCAACAATAAAAGCAAACCAAAATTGTTGTAATTGGGGTTCTGTACTTCTATTTTTTTTGCTGTGACAATCCTTGTAATTCAGTTCACGGCTCGTCTGCTTTTGGAATGGGTCTTCGAGGGCGGGTGTTTTAGGGTTAGTATGAATATAATTTTGTATGTGTTGATGGTGTTTTCAGGCATTATAACATTTAAGACAGCATGACGAGGACAGAAGGGTAAATTCCTGGTTGGTTGAGATCATCATAAACCGACCCGACCACAACATGTGAAGACCGACCACTTTGGTTCGTATGACCGAGCACTTTAAGGTCGGCAGGAACACTCTCAGCATAAAAGACTGTCATGACCGACCACATAAAACCGACCAGACGGCGAGACGCGTTAAAGATAACGACACTCTATTCTAACGGATAAGATAAGCGAGTTATCCTACTTTCACAAGGAGATGGAGTCAGAATCCGAAAAGGAAGAAAAGAGAAAAGGGAACATCAGGCTGGGAATCCTTGCAAGAAGAAGACTAAGTTCAAATATTTCTCATACAAATAGGAGTCTGATTTCTGTATTACTATAAATAGGAGAGCATAATGTGTAAAAGGCATCCTAAAAAATCATAAGATCACCAACAAAACTAGTAATCTGAATCTTCAAGCTCTGACTTGTAGAGATTTGAGAAGAGTGTTTGAGTAATAAAAGTACCATCCCTTTTGTGTCCGTGGACGTAGGTCGGATCCAAATCCACCGAACCACGTTAAATCCCCTTGTTGTTTGGTGTGTTTATCTGTTTTTCGCTAAATTTGCCTTTGGTCCCCCATAACCAAACAAATTCACTATTGAGGGAGGATTTTCTCGGGAGTGATATTCCAATATTACCCTGAGACCAAAATCAGCCGTCAACAGTTGGCGCCGTCTGTGGGGAGCCCAACAAAAAGCAACTCGCGTAGTGAGACAATGGCGGAAGACGGAAGCCACCAACCATCAGGGAGCTCGGCTGCAGATTGGATGGAGAAGATTGAGGAGAACCTTAGGAAGGAAAAGGAGAAAGCCGAACTCTGCTAAAACCATAGTAGACCGTTTGGAAAGGATAGAAGGAGCACACGATGGAAAATTCGAGGCCGGGATTAGCCGACGAAAGAAAGACATAGCAGAAGGAAAGAATTGTCGATATAAGTGAGGAGGACAGGCACCGGAGGAGAGATCCTTACAAGCTAAGATCTGTAGTGGTTCAGGGAGATTCCCAGACCGAGGACACATGGGAGGAGAGAGTGACAAATCGTCACCAGACCCCTCCTATGATAGCCTTCGCAACACCCGGCGAAAGGAGGAAGAATATGACGAAGAAGTACGAGAAGATACCGACCTCGAGAAACACCACCCCCGGGATAACAGAAAGAAAGGAGACCGCAGGAGGCGGAGCGGAACCAAAGATAGCAACATGAAATCTTGGTTACGGGAGGAGCTGATCAAATGGGGAGTATATCCAATACAAACAGAGGGGATGTCCAGGACGGCAAAGATGAATCTCCCCTCGCGGAAAAAATAAGGTCGGCAAGATTCCAAAGCGATTCAGCATGCCGACCATGACACCCTACAAAGGCCACTCTGACCCGAAATCACACATCGAAAGTTTTGTCTTGTTGATGGAAGTCCAGGGAGTAGTAGGAGATGCCATCTGCAAAGTATTCCCCCTAACTTTAAATGGACCCGCCATCCTATGGTACAGAAGCCTGGCTCCGGGGAGCATCAGAGACTTCGCACAACTTAAGAAGTCATTCATTCGACACTTCAAAGGGGCTTGCGTCCCCAAAAAGACGATTGGAGAATTAAGACTTATGAAGCAAGGGGAAGATGAACCTCTGAAGATATTTATTGAAAGATACCATAATATGGTACTCGAAGTCGGAGGGTATGAATCCCCCGAGGCCCTGGAAAGCTTGAAGGGAGCCTTGAAGGTCGGAAGGCTATGGACCCATCTAAGGATCCAAGACACCCCGGACTACGCCACCGCTCTGGAGGTAGCCCGAAAATTCGTTTTGTTGGAGAACGAAGAAAAAGTATCCCGAAAGGGGAACACTATCAGAGAAAGAACCGCAAGGGAGGGTGCCCCCCGCCGAACAGAAAGAGAATCCAGAAGACCATTCCCGAAACACAAAGAATTCAAGCCACTGCACCGGGACAATCAAGAGAGAAGGGCGCCGACCCAAGTAAACCATGTGGTCGGGGAAGATGCATACATTCCCCTAAAGAAGCCACTAGGACAAATTGTCATGGAGATCCAGGGGAAAGGCCTCTTAGTGGAACCCGACCAAGGAGATTCCCCCCGGACAAAAGAAACCAAAAGGCTTATTGTGTACACCACAACTCCAAAGGACATGCAACAGACGGATGTAAAGATCTGCGAGAGCAAATGGAGGATCTAGCACGAAACGGGTATCTCAACAAATACATTGACCACGAGATCATGACGGCCAGACAAAGAGCACGTGGTCGCCAAATCAATATCATCGCAGGAGGAAGAACACTGGCCGGAAACTCTAACCGGTCAAGGAAAGATTACAGCAGAACCCGAGGACCAGATGTCTTAGAAACAGAGCAGGGCACAAGGCAACCGGGAGGCCGGTCGGTACCAATAATGTTCACTGATGAGGATACCCGAGGAGTAAGTTTCCCTCATGACGATGCATTGATAATCAGGGCAGTCATCAGCGGGTCGGAAGTAGACAGAATCCTAGTGGACCCCGGGAGCGCAGTTGATATAATTTCCAGAGAAGCGCTGGACAACCTAGGGGTAGAATATGCAACCCTTACCAACGATAGCACTCCCTTATACGGTTTCGGAGGAGCAGCCGTTATCCCACTAGGAAGAATACAGTTGGCAATAACTGTCGGGACACATCCCCGGACCCGGACGATCATGACAGACTTCACTGTGGTAGACTGCATGAGCAGTTACCAGGCCATCGTCGGGCGACCCTTCATGATGAAAACGAAAGCCGCGATGTCCTGCTACCACCTAAAACTAAAATTCCCCACCCGGGAAGGGATTGGAATTGTGTGCGGAAGCCAGAAAACAGCTCGCAGCTGCTTCGCAACTCTCTCACGAGAAACTCTATGCATCACAGAAGACAGTCGAAAACGACAAAGGAACCAGGGAGAAGAAGAAGACAGAGGCCCAGGCACCTGGCCAAACAAAAGTGCTCGACTTGCTGCAGCTGAGGAAACCGAGGAGATAGAACTTTACGGGGCAGGAAAAAGTTTAAAGATAGGGGGAGGCCTGAGCGAGTCCATACGACGAGACCTTCTGGAATGCCTGAAGGGATACCCGGATGTCTTTGCCTGGGATACAATGACATGCCAGGGATCGACCCGAAATTCATCAATCACCACCGCCTAGCAGTAGGCTCATCTCACAAACCGGTCAGGCAGAAGAGAAGAAACTTCAATCAAGAGAGGAGTAAAGTAATAGCAGCCGAGGTCGAGAAGCTACTAAAGGCGGGTCTCATCAGGGAAGCAAGGTACCCGGATTGGGTATCAAACGTGGTATTGGTCAAAGAACAATGGCAAGTGGCGAATGTGTGTCGATTTCACCGACTTAAATAAGGCATGCCCAAAGGACAGCTTTCCTTTGCCAAACATAGACCAGCTAGTAGACACCACAGCCAGCCTGTCAATGTTTACTGAGCTTCATGGATGCTTTCTCCGGATACAACCAGGTCAAAATGTGCCCGGCGGACGAAGAGAAGACAACCTTCATCACAGATCAGGGGCTCTACTGCTATAAAGTGATGCCCTTCGGGCTAAAAAACGCTGGGGCAACTTTCCAAAGGTTGGTAAACAAAGTTTTAAACCACTCATTGGCATTACAATGTTGGTCTATGTCGATGACATGATAACAATGTCAAAAGAACCAAACAACCACATGGACGACCTAAAAAGGACTTTCGAGCTTCTAAGAAAAAACAACCTAAAGCTCAATCCGGAAAAATGTACCTTCGGCGTAGCTTCAGGGAAGTTTTTAGGCTACATGGTGAGTGCCCGGGGATTGAAGCAAACCCACAGAAGATCCGGGCAATACTGGCCCTAAAGTCTCCCAAAACAGTAAAAGAAGTACAGAGTCTGACCGGTAGAGTGGCCGCGCTCAACCGGTTCATATCACGAGCAACTGACAAATGCCACCCTTTCTTCAAAGTAATTCAAAAAGCAAAAAGGATGTCGACTGGACGGCAGAGTGCGAGGAAGCCTTCCAGCAGCTGAAAGTATCTCATGCAGCCCCCACTCTTGGCTAAACCACTCCCAGGTGAAACATTATACCTATATCTGGTTGTTTCGGACCGAGCAGTAAGTTCAGTATTGATACAGGAAACCAACAAGATCCAGAAGCCTGTCTACTATATCAGCAAAGCCCTCTTAGACGCTGAAACCCGGTATCCAGTACACGAACTGGTCGCCCTTTCACTAGTTACGGACAGCTCGAAAATTACGGCCTTACTTCCAGGCCCATCCTATCCGGGTATACACCGGCCACCCCCTAAAACAAATTCTGCAACGACCAGAGGTTTCCGGCAGATTAGTAAAGTGGTCGGTAGAACTAAGTGAGCATGACATCGCCTACCTCCCGAGAGCAGCAGTAAGGGACAAGCCCTGGCAGATTTTGTCGCCGAATGTACCGACCCCCAGACCCTGGCTATAGACGAGGACAAGTGGGAAATGTCCGTAGACGGTTCGGCCAGCACACAAGGCAACGGCGCGGGAATCGTCCTAAAAAGCGACAAAGAAGAAGAAATCTTGCTCGCCCTAAAATTCGCTTTCATAGCAACCAACAATGAAGCTGAGTATGAAGCATACTGGGCGGTTTGAGACTATGCACGGTGCTAGGGATCCAAAATGTGGTAGTAAAGAGTGACTCGCAGTTAGCCGTTCAGCAGCTAAAAGGAGCATTTCAAGCAAAAGAACCTGGCATGATGGCCTACCTGACCGAAGTACGAAAGCTAACAGGGAAGATGGGAGATGTAAGCTTCGAACAAATCCCCCGAGAAGACAATTGTGAGGCAGACTCTCTGGCACGGCTCGCTTCTTCAACAAAAGCCGAACACTCCAGGATAATCCCTTTGATCCACGTCCGGGAAAAAAGCGTGGGGGAATCTGAAGTAGAAGTTCTAGATAAAGAAAGCCCAGCGTCATGGATGCAACCCATCAGAAAATACTTGGAAACAGGAGAAACACCAGAGGACAGAGCAGAGGCCAGAAAGTTAAGGTACAAAAGCACCAAATTCTCCCTAATTAACGGGGTACTTTACCGACGGGGTTACTCAGTCCCCCTCTTAAGATGTCTTGCCGAAGAAGAGGCAGATTATGTGCTCAGAGAGATATATACGGGCATCTATGGAAGCCACGCCGGAGGTCGCTCAATCGCTTTCAAAGCCTTAAGACAAGGTTTTTACTGGCCGACCATGCACCGGGACGGCGTAGAAGTAGCCCGCAGGTGCGAAGGATGTCAGAAAAACGCAAACCTCCACCCCACCACCAGCAGAACAGTTGACCACGTTGCTCAGTCCCTGGCCGTTCGCCCAGTGGGGCTAGACATCATTGGACCGATGCCACAAGGGAAAGGACAGGCGAAGTATGCCATCGTGGCCATAGACTATTTTACCAAATGGGTGGAGGCAGAGCCATTATCCACCATAACGGAGAAAAGGCCACTGAATTCCTGAGGAAAATATCGTCTGCCGGTTCGGGATTCCCCGAGAGCCATCATCACACAGACAACGGGAAGCAATTTGACAGCAAAGGTTTCAGAAAACTCTGCGAGGACCTCCAGATTGCCCTAAGATTTACTACACCAGCCCATCCCAAATCAAACGGCCAAGTCGAGGCAACGAACAAGACCATCAAGGCCAACCTCAAAGCTCGGCTTGGATCCAGCAAAGGCCTATGGGTCGAGGAACTACCAGAAGTACTATGGGTGCATCGGACAACCTATAAGGACTCCACAGGAGAAACCCCATTCTCCCTAGCATACGGGTATGAAGCTGTCATCCCAGCAGAGATCGGAGTAAACTCCCATAGGGTTCAGCACTACGAGAGTAAGCAGAATGAAGGACTTATCAGAAACCACCTCGACCTGATCGAAGAAAAGAGAGAGAGATCGGCCATGAAGACAGCAATTTACCAACAAAGGATGGCCCGTTTTTACAACAAAATGATTCGGACACGCACCTTCATCCCAGGCGACCTAGTGCTAAGAAATGTCACCCTAAATACTCGAAAGCCAGAGGAGGGCTCCCTGGGCGCCAAATGGGAAGGGCCCTACAAGGTGATAAAGGTGGTAAAACCAGGAGTGTACATCCTAGAACAGCTTGACGGCACAAGATTAAAAAGCCATGGAATGCCGAGATGTTGAGAAAATACTTCCAGTAAACGTCCCTTCCTCCCTCCTATCTGCTTACTACAAACAAATAAGGGACAGGGATTCAAATACAGAGCCTTTCTCGAAATGGCCCACAGAGAGTTGTAAGAAGGGCAGTATGTCCCCAAGTATCAATAAAAACTTTTGTTATTTATCCGCTCTTCTAAAAAATAAAAGTTTGCAAAAGAACTCCGGGGACATACTCAATGCAACAATCCAAAACATAAGGAGAAATTCGCCCTTAATATTCCAAACAGCTCGGGGTCGGGTATATCCCACCGAGTCAGCCCTCGGACTGGGGACGTAACATTCCCCCAGGTCCAAGTGCCTTCTTCAGCTCGGGGTCGGGTATATCCCACCGGGTCAGCCCTACGGACTGGGGACGTAACATTCCCCCAGGTCCAAGTGCCTTCTTCAACTCGGGGTCGGGTACGTCCCACCGAGTCAGCCCTACGGACTGGGGACGTAACATTCCCCCAGGTCCAAGTGCCTTCTTCAGCTCGGGGTCGGGTATATCCCACCGGGTCAGCCCTACGGACTGGGGACGTAACATTCCCCCAGGTCCAAGTGCCTTCTTCACTCGGGGTCGGGTACGTCCCACCGAGTCAGCCCTACGGACTGGGGACGTAACATTCCCCCAGGTCCAAGTGCCTTCTTCAACTCGGGGTCGGGTACGTCCCACCGAGTCAGCCCTACGGACTGGGGACGTAACATTCCCCCAGGTCCAAGTGCCTTCTCAGCTCGGGTCGGGTATATCCCACCGGGTCAGCCCTGGACTGGGGATGTAACATTCCCCCAGGTCCAAGTGCCTTATTCAACTCGGGGTCGGGTGCGTCCCACCGAGTCAGCCCTACGGACTGGGGACGTAACATTCCCCCAGTCCAAGTGCCTTCTTCAACTCGGGGTCGGGTACGTCCCACCGAGTCAGCCCTACGGACTGGGGACGTAACATTCCCCCAGGTCCAAGTGCCTTCTTCAGCTCGGGGTCAGGTATATCCCACCGGGTCAGCCCTACGGACTGGGGACGTAACATTCCCCTAGGTCCAAGTGCCTTCTTCAACTCGGGGTCGGGTACGTCCCACCGCGTCAGCCCTACGGACTGGGGACGTAACATTCCCCCAGGTCCAAGTGCCTTCTTCAATTCGGGGTCGGGTACGTCCCACCGAGTCCCCTACGGACTGGGGACGTAACATTCCCCCAGGTCCAAGTGCCTTCTCTAAACTCGGGGTCGGGTTACGTCCCACCGAGTCGGTTTCTTTGGACTGGGGAGGTAACATTCCCCCAGGTCCAAATCCTTCACTCAGCTCGGGGTCGGGTTACGTCCCACCGAGTCGAACTCTTTCGGTTTGGGGAGGTAACGTTCCCCCAGAACCCAAGTCTTTCACCCAACTCAGGGTCAGGTTATACCCCTCCGGTTCATAATGACCCCTGAAGGGACTCATATTGTTCGGACAAAAAAAAAATAGAGAGAGACACGAAATAAACATAAGATATATATATATGTATGTCAAAGTACAACTTAAAGTTTTATTACAAAAAATATATAAGTGTACATAGGGCCCCGGTCGGGTTACCCTTTCTCATTCAGCCCGCACAGGGGCAGGAATCTCTTCCTCAGCTCGCTCAGACAACGGAGGGATTAGCTCGATCTCGGGAGGGGGAACGGCTGCTTCGTCCTCGGCGGCGAGGGAGACCTCTACTTCAGGGACGGGAGGAGGGATCTCAAGGCAGTCCTCGCCTGCGGCAGGAACCTCAGGTCGCCCTTCATGGGGAGCCCCAGAAGCCGGAACGATCGAAACCGGGGCAGGATCCATCACCTCCTCGGCAGGGGGAGGGAGCCACTTCCGGAACTCCTCCTCGGAGATCTCCCCTTTACAGAAACTGATGGCCGCATATATAGGGTCCATGTTCAGACTCGGCAGCACCATCGGTATTAGATCGGCGCAGTCACCAACTCCCTCTAGGCGGATAGCCTCATTCTCGGCCTCAAGGTCGGCCTCTCTTTCCTCAAGCTCGGTTTCTCTCCTCTCAAGATCATCCCGAGCCCGCGCCATTTGCTCTTAATTGGCTTTCAATTGGTTTCGACACTGGCCACCTTGGCCTTCAAAATGCCAATTTCAGATTGGGCGGTCTTCAAATCCTCCCGAGCATTATCAGCAAGTTTTCGTTCCAATGAGGCAGCAGCCTTAAGAGCCTTATTCATCTTGAAGTTCTCAATGGCAGTTGACTCAAGGTTCCCTATCACCCCCTCCCGGTCGGCCAACTTGGCTTCCACTCTGAGAGACGATTCTGAAGTCTCTGGGCCTGACCACCCTCGGACAACAAGCTCAAAAGAAGGTCTTTATTCTTCGCCATGAGGTAAGTGGCCTGCACAAAAAGAAAGTCAAGACACAAGATGAAGAAACCGGGAACCAAGAATCAAGAAGAGAAAAAGAGAATAAAACTACCTTTGCCATCTGAGAACTCATCTCGGTGACAACAGCCTCGGGCGAGATATCCTCATATCTCGAGACCTCCCCAGGGGGAATCACTTCGGCCAATTCATTAAAGGCCGGCACTAAATGGGAAGTAGCATCCCGGATGCTTTCCCCCAAGTCATCCACCCCGAGGATCACAGAACCTTTCTGCTTCTTAGCAGAGCCCTCGGATGATTTTTTACCCCGACGAGCGTCTTTCTTCTTGCCCGGGACAGAACCCTCCTCCTCTTGGACCAGCTCGGTCTCCTCGGCCCCAAATTGACGCCTCCTCTTCCTAAGAGGCTTCGGCGGACTGGTAAGACGAGCAGACCCCGATGATTGTGCACCAGGAGAAGAGAGACTCCGAGCAGCCGGCTGTACATCTCCTTGAGACCCCCGCTCAGCCCCAGCAGTGTCAGGCTATGCTCGGGAAGTTCCAACATCAGCGCGGCCGGCCTTCTTCATGGTACCGGCCAACTTCTCAAGAAACTTTGGCCTTTTTGACATGCCTACAAAAAGAAAAAATGGAGTCAGAACCCGAGCATACAAAGCACATGATAAAAACAGCCGTCAGACATCTACCTATCCGACCCGAGACCTCCGGAGGGACGGTCTGAGTAAGGCCTGACTCAACAAAGGCCGCATCGTTGACCAACTTCCTCCAGTGGGCAGCATACCCCCGAGCCCAATGTACCCGCCTCCGAACCTGACGAGAAAACCTTGGGAGCATCTCGCCAACAAGCTGGGAGGAACTAGAGAAATCAGAAACCTAAGAAACTAAGAACGGAATAAAGAAAGAAAGAAGAGGTATTAAACTCCTAACCTCCAGCCCTGAAGATGTCCGGAACCGAGACGTCCTCCTCAAACGATCTCAGGACCCGACCCCAATCCCAGTGGCCCAGAACCAAAGGTCCTTGAAATTCTTGTTAGAATCGGGGAGTTTCTGGACAAGGTTGGACGAGCTATCGTAAGCAGAGAGGTAATACCAACCGTAGTGAGTCTTTGGGTTAGACTTCAGACGGTATAACCTCTTCACCTCTTCCAAGCAAGGTACACCTAAACCTGCCCGGTGCCAGACCACATATATGCCGGCCAGAATCCTCCAGCTGTTCAAACTCAATTGGCAAGGGGCAATCTCCATCTCGGCCAGCATCCAAGCAAAATAACGTTGCATCGGCGGCAGCCGGAGCCCACAAAAAAAGACAGGAAGAAGCCCCCCGAGCCCTCATCAGGCTGACTAGCACGATCCATTGGACCGGGAACTTCAAGGGCTATATCTATCGGGATGTCGTATCGTTGCCGCAGCAGCGCTAGATCATCCTCAGTTATTTTGGAGGGACGATTCATATCCAGAGCCGACGACCCAAGTTCACCGGGCTCCGGGTCCTTCCGAGGAACCCTCTGATGATAGGAGTCTTGTTCAATCTCAGAGGGAGTAGGGGTAGTGTCAAGGTCTTCTACACTAGGTGCCCCAGAGCCCGAGGAGAGCTCCTCAGCAGGGGGAGCCGAGATATCAGCAGGCTTTTCAGGGGAGGAATTGCCGTCAGACATCCCTGACACCCACAGAAAAACAAAGAAGGAAAGGGAAGTCAGTTTGTGGCTACAAGAAACTACTCACGGTTTCCATGTTAGCTAAACAGGTGGTCTCTAAAAGTGCCCTAAAGCAGAACCCAGCAAACCATAAATCTTTTCCTAACAAACACAGATTCGTAAACACAAAAAGGCAGAAGTCGTTCAGAAGACTTACTTGATCTTCTCAGAAAAGGCAGAAGGTTGTTCATGGGTGGGTGCCCGTTCCTTATGTTCACAGCACAGAGAAAGAAAAAGACCACGGTTGAACTTTGGAAGCACGGAGTTAGGCAAATCACGAGATATTTGCAGAAAAAAAGAAGAAATTGCCGAAAAAGATTGAACAGTGAAAACCTCGCCCTTTTATAGTCATGGCAAAGACGCTCGTGACCCTTGGATCTAAGCAAGAGCCCGGATGAACGCCAAGTGTCGACTGCAAAAGGGGTCTCCCAAGTTCAAACAGACGGCTGAGATCAGCCCACTTTGGAGCCACTGCACGGTCGATTCGTCCTCTCTTTTGGCGGGAACCCGGC
Organism: Zanthoxylum bungeanum; assembly: GCA_019454045.1. NCBI lineage: Eukaryota > Viridiplantae > Streptophyta > Magnoliopsida > Sapindales > Rutaceae > Zanthoxylum > Zanthoxylum bungeanum. The sequence goes on from SKCR01022856.1 coordinate 39,847, forward strand.
GGATGTTTGACAAGTGTCAAAATTAGAAGAAACCCTAAAGTTGATTTGATAGGCATTTAAACGGACGTGACTGATTGCGTGTCTCGAGACGAAACGCTTAAAAAGAAGCAACAAAGCATTTCTCGACCCAAGACCGACCTCCAAACAAGCAAAAACACCTTCTTGTATAGTTCCCGGGCACCAACTTGCACGCTTGTTGGAACCGAGAACTAGGGGACAGATGTTGATGGTGTTTTTCAGGCATTATAACATTTAAGACAGCATGACGAGGACAGAAGGGTAATTCCTGGCTGGTTGAGATCATCATAAACCGACCCGACCACAACATGTGAAGACCGACCACTTTGGTTCGTATGACCGAGCACTTTAAGGTCGGCAGGAACACTCTCAGCATAAAAGACTGTCATGACTGACCACATAAAAACCGACCAGACGGCGAGACGCGTTAAAGATAGCGACACTCTATTCTAACGGATAAGATAAGCGAGTTATCCTACTTCACAAGGAGATGGAGTCAGAATCCGAAAAGGAAGAAGAAAAAGAGAAGGGAACATCAGGCTGGGAATCCTTGCAAGAAGAAGAGACTAAGTTCAAATAGGATTTCTCATACAAATAGGAGTCTGATTTCTGTATTACTATAAATAGGGAGCATAGTATGTGTAAAAGGCATCCTAAAAAATCATAAGATCACCAACAAAACTAGTAATCTGAATCTTCAAGCTCTGACTTATAGAGATTTGAGAAGAGTGTTTGAGTAATAAAAGTACCATCCCTTTTGTGTCCGTGGACGTAGGTCGGATCCAAATCCACCGAACCACGTTAAATCCCCTTGTTGTTTGGTGTGTTTATCTGTTTTTCGCTAAATTTGCCTTTGGTCCCCCATAACCAAACAAATTCACTATTGAGGGAGGATTTTCTCGGGAGTGATATTCCAATATTACCCTGAGACCAAAATCAGCCGTCAACAGTATGTATGTTGGTTGGATGAGTATTGACATCTTATATTAAAAAGATAATGCGTGTTAAAGAGGGCTCATCATATATGATACATTAAGATCGGATCAGATACATATATCAGTTTCTTGACGAATTAGATAGGGTATTGATATTCCATATCATATCTGATTCGTAAATCCATACTTACATCCTCACGTTCTCGAATTTTATTGATGACATGAGTTCAAGTCTCCATATATTTAAAAGTCATATTATCAACATTCACATGTAGTCAATAGAATAATCAACACATGCGGCAAATTAGCCCTAAAATTAAAACAAAGAGATTTAATTTCTTTAGGTGTTTAATATGATTTTTTTTTATATTTTTGTATGATCTTATTTTAAGAACTCTCCGAAAATTTAAAACAACTCAATATCAAGATCTGTAGAATGAAAGTTATAATAATTATCAATGATATTATATACACAATGTAATCCATACTATACTAAAATGGTATTGTATAATTTAATACACCTTGTTCTTTTCATTAAACGCGTCTGAAGATTGCCATCTTAACCACCACGATGTAATGTATATTATGGGAAGAAAAATTAGGATTGCAAGTGAGAGTTTTAAGAAATTTAGAAACGCAAGTAATATGTATAAAAAAAATATATGTTATGTTTGGATTAATGGAAAATGATGAAATTGAGTGAGATATAACTTAAAATATTTAAATTATTATTTGGAATGATGAAATGAGACGGAAAGGAGTGGAATGAGATGAAATGATGTGTGTAGAAAATGGCATTGAACAATTGAAAATGAGTCACTTTAAAAAAAGTTACCTGTGAAGACCAATTTACTCCTAAAAATAAAGTAAAGATATTTAATATTTTGACTTTTGTAATATAAATAGTATAATTATCTTTAAAACCTATCTAATTATATTACATTCTATTATTATTTATTTATCAATAATGTTTTGAAATATATATTATAAACCTCTCATTTTTTTCCAAATAAAATTATGGTACGTTACTCTCAATTCTGTTCCATTCTATTAAAATAAACTTCAATATAACCATGCATTTTCATCGATCCGAACATAGCCTTAGATTTTATACCAATTTTAAATCGTTGATCTTATGTAATTTAATAATTGATAGGACTGGTCTAGGGGTGGCCTAGCTAACTACTGCTTAGAGCCCATTTTTTGGTTATAATTTAAGTGCCCTAATTTAATTATGAGGGCTACTACTCCCACCCCCTAAATTCCCACCTCCTCTCTCTCTCCCTTAAAATGTCAAAATTACCCCTCTTTTTTATAAAAATTCACTCCCCCAATTTATATACACTTATTTAACACTACTTATATATATTATATATTAATTTAACAACAACTTCCATTTTTTTATTATTTTTTTAAAATTTATATTTTTTTGTTCTTTATATACTAATCTTTTTTATTTGCTTAATAAAATATTACAAATTTCATATTTATTATTAATTATTTTGTGTTCATTTATTCATTTAATTTTTGTGATTCTTTTTTAATTTATTCAAAACTACTTATGTATTATAAAAATATTCTCATGTATTTAGAGAATATATATTCAAAAAAGAGTACAAATAACAACATAAAAAATGACACTTAAAAATATAAAAACACAAATTCTAATTTATGTTGCCTCCAAAGTCTCATCCTAGCGCACTTGGTGAGATACCCAATACTTCGTACATAATTGATTACGAATCCTATAACGAGTTGCTCATTCTTTAGTTTCGTATGATGAAAATGTTCCCACCACCATTAACAAGTTACTAGTGCTAGTAAATAAGATATGTGTTTTTTGACAAAAAATATCTCAAAGATGCAAGCAGAGTACGTTTACTTTGCTTTAGTTTACTCTGTCTGCCTAAATTTTCTTAAATAACAAGCAAAATACGTTTACTTTGGAGTTATGCTAAAGAATAGATACTGACTCACGAAGTTAAATAAGACAAACAACTTTTAATAAAGTTAAAATAAATCATAATCATAATCAAATAGACTATGTCAAATTTATTTTATAACTGATTTTGTAAATTTTTTAAATAATCAAAAATAAATTAATAAATAGTAAATTTGTAATATTTATTAACAAATAAAAAATAGAAAAAAATACAAATTAATAGTTTTGCGCGCCTAGCAAAACTATGTCATAGTTTCCGCCAAACTATGTCATAGTTTTGCGCCCTAGCAAACTATGACATAGTTTTGCGCCCTAGCAAAACAAGGCGCATAACTATGTAGTGGGAAGAAATTTTCACTCACACAGGGGCAATTTTGAATTTTCGGAGAGACAAGGGGTGGTGTGTGTCAGGGGAGGTGATAGTAGTAATTTTCTTTAATTATTTAATTGTTTTTTTCTTATAATCTTTTTTTGCTTTAAGGAAAGAACAAGTTTAATCTAACTTTTATTATTTATCTTTTAATTATCAAAAATAAAACGTGATAAATATTTGAGGACCTTAAATCTTTTCAAGTGGAAAAAAAAAATTTAGGCCCAAATCATTTCAAATAAATTTATTAATTAATAATTTGATCTATGAATCGTGAAACATTTTTCACTACTATATAACAAATTTGAAGATTTCTTAATTTAAAAAGGTAAATATTATAAGGTCAAATAAATTTTTTTTTTTTTTAAATCTTTTTTTTTAAAATACTTAGAAAAATACCTTGAGTAGGCCATTGTTCCCAAAATTTTAAGATTTTGATAAATTGATTTATATATCTATATATCTCTATATATATATATATATCTATATATATCTATACTAATAATATAATCATAATAATCCTAATAATAATAATAATTGCTAAAGTGAAAAAGAAAAAGAGGGTGTTGTCTTGTCCCCAAAAGAAGCTCCCATAAAACCCTCTCCAAAAACCCCCTAACAAGAGGCCCCACAACTTTTTCCATTTTCCCTCGCACGCATTTTTTTTTTTTACTTTCAGTGAAGGCTAAAGCACCAGCAATGGCGGGGACAACAGTCAAAACAGACACGTCGATGCCCAAGCCTAAAGAAGAAGAGAAAGTCGATTACATGAACTTGCCTTGCCCGATTCCCTATGAGGAAATCCACCGCGAAGCTTTAAGTTTGTAGCTTACTCCTTGTTTTTGTCGCCCACTATAACATTGCACGAGCTCTATGTTAATTTTGCTTTTATTTTTCTGTCTCCGATTTTTGTTTACGAGGGTTTTACTTTTTTTTTTTTGTGGGTGGGTTTTATTGATCTGGGTATATGTAAATGTGCTTGTTGGAATAATTTTTTTGAGTGGTTTTGTTAAAATTGAACGGTGCAGCTACTAAACCTATATTTGAAACTGTATTATTTGCTATTTGATTTGATGATTCCGTTTTGGGTGTTTTGCATGATGCTCATTTTAATATTTTTTTTGGTTGTATATTGGAAAATGATTGTTTTTTTTGCTTTTATTGGGGTGTATTTTGGAGTGTCTAAAATGGAAAAGGGCGTTTCAGTTTTTGTGTTGAAAAGCTTGCGCTGATAGAAGCATTTGCAGGATGTTTTAAGTAAAGGAAGTATTGGGTTGTTGTTTTATGGTATGTAGTTAGTACACCTATTGTAACATAGATTTTTGGCAGTGTCTTTGAAGCCGGAGCTTTTTGAGGGTTGCGCTTTGATTTTACCAAAGGACTTAATCAGAAATTCTCACTCAGTCATAGGTGATTTTATCTCCTTTATTCTTTTTGATATTCAGTACGTGTATACATCTATTTGATTACTAATATTTTTCTGTATTATACATCAGTGTGGTCATGGGACCGACAGAAATTCCTTCACAATCTACAGAAACCTTGAAAATCCCTACTGCTCACTATGAGTTTGGTGCTAATTATATTGACCCGAAGGTAAATACTTGGTCATTACCATATTTACATTGTAAGAAAATAATTCGATGATCATAATTTCAATCAAGTAGAGGTAGGAGTACTGATGGTTTTCCCACAGTTGATGCTCATTGGGAGGGTATTGACCGATGGTAGACTAAATGCTAGAGTGAAGTGTGATCTGTCTGACAATCTTTCTCTGAAGGCTAATGCTCAGGTAAAGTTCTGTTAATGCCTTTCTTTTTCCTTCTGATTTTGCCCCCCCTCTTTGGTTGGTGAAGAAAGTAGCTTTTCATATGCATACTATTGAGTAACTTCTGTTTTGTTCTTTTCCAGCTTACGAATGAGCCTCATATGTCTCATTGCATGATCAACTTTGATTGCAAGGTCAACCACTCTTACTCATTTGCTTATGTTGTTTTACTACAAGTATGATAAACGACATACTTGATGCATTGAGCATTCTTGTTATTTCACTCTTACTATGCTGAGCATTTGAGGGTGTTTTTTTTCACTGTTGTTTTGCCGGAGAAAGCTGGGCCTTGTTGTTTGCTGCCTGTAGCTTGAAGTCAACAGGATTGCCTGTTATGTATTGAATGTTTAAATTTTTAGACAATGCCTCATTGTATTAGGGCGAATCATCTTGTTCTGCATGTCGGGTTACGAATTACCTGATGTGTTGCTTTAAAGAACTTCCGTATGGAAACGACTTCATAACTTTTGGGCTAGGTTATTTGTGGAAGAAATCTTTTGGAATACACACTTTTTGAAGAACAATTTTGCTTTAGCTATCATGACAGTATTATGAACTCCTGGTCTGGTGTTTTCTTCCATAAGCAGGGTAAGGACTACAGGACTCAATTTCAGTTTGGAAATGGTGCCCTGTTTGGAGCCAATTACATCCAGGTATACGTCTGATCAAACAATGGAATACTTTATATTTTTGCATGGGTTGTATGGGTTTTCACATGAACAAACTGGGATCTTACTGATATGCCATGAAAAATGATGGTCGTTAGTATTTTTTGGATGGGAGTTGTAGAGCTCTGGAGCTAGGTCATCTGTGCTTTGAATAAACCTGATATATTAGAAAATTCAAAGAACTACTCAAAGATCTTAGAGAAAATACTCAATATGGAACACTGTGAAATTTTTTAATAACATTAAATTCATATTATTAAAGAGGGCTTATGGTGCAAAACAGAAGGAAGATTTATTGCTATATATGATAGTTGTCTGTTTTAAACATACACATGTAGCATCCTGTAATTTTTTTTTACTATTGGGACTAGTTTTTTTTCATTTTTTTCCCTTCATGGAGCTGATTAATATGTTATCTTATGTTTCTTAGTAACAAACACTAAGAAGCCATTAGTGGTAATCTAGAAGCTTTTCGTTATAGTCTAGGACCATAATACACCATACAGACACAAATGAAAATTTTCTAGAAGGATTTTTATTTAATAGTGCTGCTCTGCTCAGTCAGTATATGAATTATGATTGTTGTTAGTTTGAAAAATGCACTACTTGTTCTTGTTACTACTACCTTTCTAAGGTTTCTGTAATATCGGTTTGCCATTGCGCATTGATCTGTGTAGAGTTTCTTTAATTTCTTCCTAAGGTATAATCACATTCTAATAATTCAATGTACTCTCGTTCTTGATACTTAACTGTAACTCTGTGCTTTTTCTCCAGAGTGTGACCCCGCATATGTCTTTGGGTGGTGAAGTATTTTGGGCTGGTCAACATCGGAAGTCGGGTATTGGTTATGTTGCTCGATATGAAACGGATAAGATGGTAGTGTGCTCGATTTTATTCTTCATAACATGGTTTCAGTCTTATAGTCTATTACCTTGACTTCACAACATCTAGCCAGCAATGGGAGATACTAGTTCACATAAAAAAGCTATCTATATAGTTTTTTTTGTCATGGCAATCAATTGCATATGTTTGTTGCTTTAACCACAACATCTCTTTCCCAACTTCTGCTGCAGCAATGTTCTCAACTTCTATCGTGGATAAAGCAAACACAATTCTGCAACATTGACTGCCATGAAACAATTCCCTCTGCAAAATTGTAGAGAAAAGTTGAAGTAGATTTTCTTCTTTCAAGTTCTCCAACTATATATGCATTTGTATAGACTTCAAGTACTAGATCAGCTCCCCCGTAGCATATTCACGTCTTTGAAGTACCCTTAAGGTACTTGATAATCCACTTGATTGCCTCCCAATGTTCTCTCCCCATATTAGAGAGAAACCTGCTCACCATGCTTACTGCATGGGCAATATCTTGCCTTGTACACACAATTGCATACATAAAGCTTCCAATAGCTAAAAATAGGGCACCACTTTCATCTCCTCTATCTCTTCCTTGGATGAGGGACACAAACTCTTGCTCAACTTAAAGTGGTTAGCCAGTGGGATCTTGATTGGCTTGGCCTTATCCATGTTGAGCCTAATCACCCATTTAACATATTTTTCCTGTGATAACCACAACTTAAGGGCTATGATCAATTTGCATATCCAAACTCTATTGAGTTAGACCTAAGTCCATGTCAAATGACTTGGAGAGTTTCTCCTTAAGCTTATGAATCTTAGTTGCATGTTGTCCGACAATCAACAAGTTGTCGACATATAGTAACAGGCCCCAAATTTTCCCTCTGGATACCTCTCAACGTACACACATTGGTATGCAACAATACTCTTGTTCCCTTGACTGACCATAAATGAGTCAAACTTCTTATACCACTGCATTTGCGTTTTTTTAAGGCCACACTGTTCTAGAAAAGGGCTTCAAAGGTACTTGGTCATTCCGATTATGCATGAAAACGGTTGCTAGGCGGTGTCAAGTGATTGGGCGGCTCTGTACGTTTTTTTTCCTCTTTATTTATTTTCTAATTTTTTGAATAAAAAATAAAACTGCCTAGCCTCCATCGTATGCCTACTACCTTGCATTTTTAGAATATTGAGGCCGTATAAGCTCTTCTTTAGCTTGCAAACGAAGTTCTCTTTCCCTGAAATTTCAAAACCTTTTGGTTGTTCCATGTAGATTTCTTCATCTAAGTCACCGTGAAGAAATGATGTCTTCATGTCTATCTGATCAAGTTCTAAATCCAGAATAGCCATAAAAATTACAGGGTCAGATGATGTTCATTGACTGGATCACTGGATTGATTGGATGACGTGTCGGATGATGTGGAGATATGCTGATGTGGCAATTTACTATACATGATTGATGATGTGGACGCTGTCTGGTTAGGATGCGGACACGCTGACGCATTCGTCTTCAACCTCCAATTGGCGCTTGCGGCTCACTCCGGCCTCCATTCGATTGCTGGAAAATTCTTTCGTGCTCATTTTGGCTCAAATAATTCGATGGTATTCTCAAAGTGGATTTCGAGCACTTTGACAAAACACGAATTTGAAGTATGTTTATCTTTTGATCCCAATGCTCAACCTAGGCTTTGGATCCACTTGTAGGCAGAGCTCCCTCAATAAATAGCAAGCTTGGCTAAATGAGCAATTTATATCATGCGTGAGTGAAATACTGAGCATTTGATTGTGAGTTTTGATTTATGAGTGTTTTTCTAATTTGCTCGGTAGCTTATTTCAATTGAGAAGTAAGTCGATGCTAACTTTGGCAGAAGATGCTAGCTGCTCACTGCATCTAGATGCTAGTTGTAGCTTCTAGAATGGTGGTTTTGGATGGTTTTGCTTGGGCTGGATCCCTTTGAAGATGAGTTGAATTCTTCAATTCTCCCTTTCCAAGCTCCGGTTCCATCTAATGTGACAATCATTTGTTGTCCATCTCAACTATGTCAAGGTTGCAAAAGTGTGTTGCTTTATCCATGACATAAGTTAGGGAAGAGATGTTGTTAAAGTGATTTCTTCAAGAACTTGGAGTCAAGCAAGAGGACCACAAGGTACATTGCAACAACCAAAGTGCTTTGGATTTGAACAAGAATTCAATGTACCATTCCCGAACCAAGCATATTGATATTTGCTATCACTGGATACACGAGACGATGGATAAGAACTCTTGATACTTATCAAGATCCGTACAAATAAGAATCCAGCGGACTTGTTAACAAATGTGGTTACTTGTGAGAAACTGTAGTTGTGTAAAGACATAGTCGGGATGAACAACAATATTTGTCACACATATGGGACTGGAGGGGGGAGAATTGAAGAATCTGGCCCATCTTTAGAAGGATCCAGACCACCGCCATTCTAGAAGCTGCAACTTGTAGCCAACATTTAGCATCTTCTGTCAAAGTCAGCACCGACTTACCCTGCAAGTTGTTCAAAGGTGTTGTTATTCAAAGATTGTAGGCAAACTCCCTCAATAAATAGCAAGCTTGGCTAAGGGCGCAATTCAGATCAAGTGTGAGTGACATACCAAGCATTAGAGTGCGAGTTTTGAGTGTTTTCTAAATTTGCTATGTAAAATCTTGTAGTTTATTTCAATTGAGAAATAAACTGTTTTGAATGTTAATTCTTGATCTTCTGATCTCATTTCCCCCAATATTGTTTTTTTACCTCTGTTGTTATAAAGCTCTCTCCATTTCTTAGAAAGCTTTGTGCATTTGCTACCTGTTGAGGTAAATATCCCACATCGGTTGAGTTGAACAAATGAACTCAAAATATAAGCATTAGACACTTTTGGGTTGGCCCATGAATTTCAACACTACCCATTAAGGGTGGCATACTTGCAATGAATTTTTGCTTGAATATTCTAAGACTAAGAGCCAGGGAAGTAATTGAATTTCCCCTATCCCTCTCCCCCACACTCTTATACAGATGTTCTTTTTTTTGGAATCTTTTGAGATTCTTAACTTGGGCAATATCAAAATTTTAATCTATGTTTAACACTCCGAGGGTTCTGTAATTGGCTAGGCATTCTTGTCTAGTGAAACTTCAACTTTTTGACCCTGTAAATTGGGTTTTCTTTCATTCAACCTTTCAAATCACCTCCTTTGTTTGATACCCAAAATTTTCCTGACAGCTAAGTCATACAGCATTGGTAGTTGGGAAATTTGTTTAAATATTCGAGGAAAATGGCCTTGAGGGGTTTTGAACCCCTGACCACTTGGTTGACTCCGATGGTCTTTTACCACTCAACCACCAATCCCTTGGGGTTGCCTCCCAAAATACCTGTTTGGACTGCAGATCTGACTGCAGGCTAGAAGGATGGGATGGGAGGTGTTGGTTTTTTTTCTGTTATTTTCAGATCAAAATGTATTGAGACTTTTTTTTGCTTGGATGCCTGAATTTATGCGAATTCTTAATCTTTTTCAAGAAGAGCCATTACATCCTTTTATGGGCATGGATGTATTTACTTTAAACTTAACCAGATTATATCCTCTTCTACTTGCAGGTTGCCACAGGGCAAGTTGCTAGCACCGGAATGGTTGCTCTGAGCTATGTGCAGAAATTATCCGAGAAGGTAAGAAGGCTTTTTTCTTAATGAGTGAAATTTGCTATCTAGTTATATTTCTTATACTATTTTCTTTTGTTAAGGTTTCTCTAGCAACAGATCTCATGTACAACTACATGTCAAGAGATGTCACATCTAGTGTTGGTTATGATTACATCCTTAGACAGGTATGTTGGCAATTTTCTAATATTTGTGAACTTTGAATATTGGCACATGTGCATGTCTTTGTGGCATTTCTGTTTGCATACTTTCAATGTGCATTTTAGATTTAAGAAAATAATGCAATTTATGGATCTATTTTTACTTTGCAATAGATCTTTCTTTGTCATAAAAAAAAACTCTGCTAAGTTCTATTCTATATTTTTCTAAAGGTCTTCTCTTTTTTTCCCCCTTCCTTTTTCTGGTAAGATCTTTTGAAGCAGGTGTAATATAAACAATAACTATTAAATTTAGTTCAAAACAACCGGGCCAACGAAAGAAGTGTTATACTATGTAAACTGTAAGTTTGACCAAAGAAAATAGTGGTGTTCCCCCAAGTTCTTGAAAACTGATTTTTCATCATTTTTTCCATAAATTGAGAAAAGTTATATCTGTTTCTTGTTTGTATATGAATTTGAGCTCATTAATTACAGACATAATGTTCCTTGAATTTGAAAATTTGTTGATATCATTGTTGTTATAGTCATAAGGCATTCAATACGTTTGGTACATATCAAGTCAGTATGAGACCAAAATCTTTACTTGACAAATTAGTTGACCTTTGTTCTTCTTAGAGTTACTTATCAGATGATGTGTAAATCTTCATCTAGGACACCATGTCTTTTGTCTTAAAGAAGTAAAAATACTTACCATTATGTCCATTTTGATGTTGAAGGATCCATGTAGCTGACTTCACCTAGTCCTAATGGGAAAAAGGTTTGTTTTTGGTTTGGTTATGTTCATTTTGATTATTACAAAAAGCGCCTACACATCAGTATTAAAATCCCGTACATTACTTTTGCGTAGCTTATTGAATTCTTAATTGATGTTTGTAGAAGTCTTAACAAATGGCCCTAAATGGTTACTAGCATAGCTTGAGCCTACTTTGTTCAGTTAGCATGAAACTGTGAAAGTACTGCTTTTATGGTGTGGTTTTCTGATTTGTTTTGCAAATCTTGCAAAACTGACTGTTTTATTCAACTTGTTAGTGTATCTTTCAGATGCTTCATATTCTAAGCGAACAAAAAGTTGTATAATGATTACTAGCTTTCAAAATTGTTTTGTTCATTAATATTTAACCATATGTTGGTGGGTGCTTCTTCATTGAAATAAAATTGGAACAAGAGTGGATGCTGTAAGCACCATTTAATATGATGGTGCTGGGTGCATATTTCTATCAACACAGCCACGACAATACCATACTCTGCACGGTGGTGTTAGCCTTCCAGATCTTTCTGTAGATAATTTTATGGTCTTACTGGGATTAAGCTCAACCCTTAAATTTATATCTTTCGCACTTCAAGATGATTGACAAAGAGAATGGTATACATATGTGAAGAATAATTTGTAATCTTTGGTTGAATGTTTGTTCTAGGAGCATGCTGTTTTCAAACTTCTTAATAAAGTAGGAAGATCTAAAATGCTCATTGTTCCATGAGTCTAAATTTTGTGTCGGTTCTTTCAGTGTCGTCTAAGAGGGAAGATTGATTCCAATGGCTGCACTGCTGCTTATCTGGAGGAGCGATTAAATATGGGCCTTAACTTCATTCTTTCTGCTGAGGTGAGGATTCATATATTGTAACTGATGTATTTCCTTGCTTATTTATAATCTTTGGATAACTCCTCATGCTCTTTAAAAAGATTCAGTTGTCCAAGTGTGGTAGCCCTCGTTTTAATGCTGGCCACAGTTCTGAGTCAAATAATAGTACTATGGCAAACCAAATGTTGTTATGCCGAATAGTATTGAACATATAAGGTGCTAGTATAGAACAGTAACCCAGAAGGAGGAGAGCAAATAACCTGTTAATTTGGTTGAATGGATCTGATAGTGGCCTGAACATAAAAGGTTCTCGTATAGAGCACTGACTGAAGAAGATCGAATAACATGGCAAATACAGTTTAAGTCTAGGTTATAGAATAATGTTATCATTTAAGTATCATCATCCCTTGGCTAATGAAAGTTGTGAGCTTGTCCATCATAATGCTTGCATTGCGTGTAGTGACATATAGTTGGTCTAGCAATACAGGGGACAGAGTACTTTTGAGGAGGTAGATGGTTTATTGCATCTCTAACCTGGGCTGATCATAAACACTTTTTTTTCTCTGTAATTATTATTTTCTTAATTTTTATCTTGGCCTTGATGAAATTTACTTGTTAACTGTGATTTGGATTTGTGTTTTGCAGATAGACCATACGAAGAAGGATTACAAATTTGGCTTTGGTTTGACAGTAGGCTGATGAATTGGAAGTGCTCATCGCTGTACTATTAAATCTATATAGCCCCGTCAATGTTAGCAACTATGCAGATTTCTACTTCAACCTTTGCCTCTTGTTTGAAAATCATGAAATTCATTTTGTACTCTGCCATGAGTAAAATTACTCGCGGGGAGCAGCACCAGTTGCTGCAACAGTTTTAGAGCTATCTCATGTACTGTTTTTGTTGTTTGAAGCTAGATTTTGCTTTTATTTCAGGTTTGTAGAATTTCATCAATGGAAGTTGGGGGATGATTTATTTTATCAATGTCGAGAATCTGAATACTACCAGAAGTTCTGTCTTTATGAGATGCATTCATTTCAATCGGAATCTATTATTTTCCAAGTAATGCTTTTTTGTTCATGAATCATGGCCGTGGTGGATTCAGACTATTGGTTCTTTCTTTAAGAAAAAAGTTATTTACCAATGGAAGAAGATGCTAAGATGTATTCTTGATACGCAAAAAGGCATTTTTTTCAGGAATCATTACACGGTTATAAATCTATGTGCATAATTCATCTTTAAAAATCTGACTTACGGGTGGTCAAGGGTTTTGTGGGACTAGGCCCGGCCGCGGTTTCGGAATCGGTGGTTCCGATTTCGAACCGCATTAATAAAAAAAAATTAATAAAATTAATTATAAATTAAATTAAAAAAAAATATTATAGAAAATCAACATAATTAAAATCTTCTTGGAATAACGGTCGGGCCTATGTGGGACAAAAGGATGTGGTTTATCATGCTCCGTAGTCTCAATATCCAAGTAGACTAGTTTTTGCATCAAAATTCCACATCGATCTCTATGAGATCTATGTAGAATCATGTGTTGTCGCAACCTCCAATAATTACAATTCATCCTCAAAAATTGACTTATAAAAAAAGGATATTCAAGAGTTAATAAATCATCCGTTAAACCCATACATAACCAATATGGAACACATGATCAAAACAGATTGAATTTCACATTTGGGAGACTTAAATCATTTTTGCCCCAATTCTTTATGAAAATTCTCTGTTAAATATTGATGAAGAAACAAATGACAACAACAGTAGTCAGGTCATCAATTGCAAGTGTACCGGAATCAAAAGTAAATTTGATTCAAACGACTCCACTTCTGAACAACCAAAATCTGTTTAATATTTTATATGTACAAGAATATCAACAAAACCAAGAATTTGAAAACGATTACGTAATTTTACCAAACATTCCCCCAGCAGTTTATATCCTAACTGCTATCCCTATGGTTCTAGAAAATGTTAAGCGTTAGGCATACAGTAAGGGAACACCTAGCATATAAACTTTCTAAGCGGTCCCTAGACGGACTAGTTAGGCAACGGTAGGTAATTTTATTTTTTATTCAAAAAAATTTGATTAGGTTTAAAATTTGGATTTGTTGGTGAATTGAGGGGAGCGCCTAGTATATAAGTCTTCTAAGTGGTGCCTAGACGGACTAGTTAGATGGCATTAGGCTATTTTCTGCAACAAAGATCCATTAAAAAAATAAATCTGAAATGGATTTTCACGCAAAATACATGTGCAAAGATAAAGTGAACAGACACTCACCATGGATGGCGATTTCAATTGCCGCAATCCACAATACAGGCTATAAAAGGCTTCAATAATTACTAAATTCTATAAAATACTACAATTTCATTAGGTCAGTTAAAAAGATTTCCATAAATAAAATATTTTTTTCAGAAAAGAAAGTGTTTTTTAGTTATCACTCAAAAATATTTTTCAGAAAATATTTTCAAATATTTAGAGCATCTATTATTTTTTCGGAAAATATTTTCTAATGGTTAGACTTAGAAATTAATCGTGAAAGTTTTGGAAAAGAGAAAAAATATATTTTTTTATATAAAATGACTTACACATTTATATTCGATAAGTCATTTTCAGGGAAAAAAAATGGTTAAACTTTTCTATTGACAGGGAATCTATTAAATATGTATTTTATATATAAACATTTATGAAGAATTAATGTGAATAAATTATGGTAATTTATGACTTTTAATAATATCAAGATTAAATGAATTTTTGTATTCGATTCGTTTAATAAACGAATCGAACACAAATCTTAATATTAGGTTTCGTTTAATAAACTAATTGAATACGTATTCATCATATTTTGATTCGATTCGTTTAAAATTCGATACAAATTCAATTCGTTAATTTATTTTGTCACCCTTACTCATTTCCAACTTTTAGACTATAACACCCCGGTCATTTTAGCATGTCTATCATGGCCATACAAAGCATGCATGCAATGTTTTATGCACATGTAGGGTTTGTGTATGGACCGACCCCGAACAAGTCAAGTTAATTTAGATGTAAGAAAAATATTTAGAATCATGTTTGTACTGCGTTCATTAGGGGTGGGCGCGGTTCGGTTTGGTTCGGATTGAAAATTTTTTAAACCAGCGATTTACGGATTGGTTCGGTTCGGTTTACGGATTATTATATTTAAAACAAATTTTTATCCACTTAAGTGGAAAAAAAATACTAGTCTATTAAACAAATAGTATGAAGTGCTATGGTGTAAGTTGTGACTTCAGGAAACACA
This sequence comes from Zanthoxylum bungeanum, assembly GCA_019454045.1. Classification (NCBI taxonomy): domain Eukaryota; kingdom Viridiplantae; phylum Streptophyta; class Magnoliopsida; order Sapindales; family Rutaceae; genus Zanthoxylum; species Zanthoxylum bungeanum. Next base: position 55,141 of record SKCR01022856.1, read on the forward strand.
TGCACTCCATAAAGGATTGAAAAATGAGGCACAATTAATTCTTATATTTTTTAAAAAATACATCGAATAATAATGCTACCATCATTCTAATTAAGAAACAAATTCAACATATTACTTTCAAGAATAATGATGCTACCATAAAACAAAAAATTTAAGAATAAAAGTATTAACAAATAAATTGAAGAACAAAAGTATTAATAAATAAATATATTAACAACAAATTTAAGAATAAAAATATTAACATACTAATAAAATTAAAAGAAAAATACAAATTTTTTAATAAAAATATATAATTTTTTAAATATAACTGTTCGGTTCGGTTTAACAGGTGCGGTTCGGATTAGCTCATGAACCAAACCGTAAACCATTTGGGGTGGGCCAATCCGAACCGTTAGAAAAAAAAAAACCGTAAATTCGGTCCGGTTTGGTTCGGTTTGGTCGGTTTTTTTGCCCACCCCTAGCGTTCATTCCAGTATTTGAATGCAATCAGTGTTCGCACTAGTGACACGTTCTTCAACCCGTTCGAACGAAACCTTTCAAAGGGTTTTCGCTTGTGTGACATTCGATAGGCATTCGAAAGCGACATAACAGAGTTGCGCGCGTTCGTGTGGCGTGCTAGTGATGTCCGAATGACCCTATGATTTTTAGATTGAAAATTCTAGAATTTCGTGCCCATATAAAGAAGTCATAATCATCATTTTTCTCTCATTTCTCTCTCACGCCACCCACACCCAAAACACTCTATTTTCTTCAAATCAAGCTAAGATTAAAATGATTTTCATACATCCCCAAGTGATAATGAAGCAAGTAAGTTTCTCATTTCTCCGATTTAACTATTACTTTACATTTTACCATGAATTTCTCAAGCTTAGGTTGAAACCCAAGTATGATCTTTGTTCATTTTTCCATGACTTTGGTTAATTAGAGTGTTAATCATGCTTAGATTGGTGGATATTGTTATGATTTGTATATATTTTGAGTTGAATTAAGACCTAGGGTTTAGATTTGAGCATTGCCATGAGTGTGAGGTGTAGTTATGCACGATTTTCCAGACGTGAGGATGTATTAAGCCAATATTCTTGTTGTTATTGTTGTTGTGATCATTGTTGTGTCATATGGCGATGTCTTGAGTGATCAGTCAGGTTAGATATCTTGTAACGGTATTTCAGAATAGCTTAGGAAGTTAGGAAACATCTTGAGCTAACTCGTCAGCATAGACACATGCACTATTCATGTGCATGATTAAGATCGTAATGTTCAAGTATATTAATTGTACTTGAACTTATGCTTCATAGATTCCACGTAGAGGAATCCTTTCAGTTCAATTCGAGCATACGAGCATTATGACGTCAGTTTTGTGAGTGAATGTTATTTTCTTTGTTATGTTTTCAAGTTATTACGGTTGTGATATGCCTTACTTATAGTTTATATATTATAATTTGTGATCTACGTTTCATGTTACACAAATTATGTTTCATGATCTTCAAGTTGGATTTCATATTTACGGCCTACGTTCTCAGTTTGCAGGCTATGTTTACACGATTACAGTTCATGTCTTCACAAGTCATGTTTACAGGTTTTCATATTGTGTTTACACGTCATATGTGTTTGGGCGGTTGTAGAACCCCTAGAATCAGATCGGTATGTCGCGCAGCGGAAGTGAGTTTAACTCATGGATATCAAGCATGATATATTTTTAAATAATTTAATGAAATACTAT
>SKCR01022857.1:0-56749 GCA_019454045.1 Zanthoxylum bungeanum
GGGAGTGAGACTCCCAAATGTATGGACCCTGCATCATTGATGGCGTCAAATTCAAATTATTCATGTAGACAATCCCTATCTATTTTTTTGTTTGGTCTGTTAAAATGCATTTGAAAATGCATCATGTAGCTCCCCTATAAAGGTCTCTTAATTAACTACAAAAGAAGATTTCAAAACAATTATAGCTACTTTTTGAGTTAATAATTCCAGATAAAACACACAACAGCATAAAGGAATGAGAAAATGTTTTTATTTGGTTCGGGGTTTCTCTTTATTGGTTCTTTCTCTGGATCATACTGCATTCTCTGCTGCTGCTTGATTGACATGAGCAATGCTGGCTGTCAAATACAATTTACATTTACTGGGTGGGTTCATACATTTTAACAAACTACCTAGCAACTCCTCCTAGGTCATAATCATTTGTTCATACATTTTACTGTTCAATTGGGTTACCTGCATGTGTGTCTTGTAACAAGCCAGTGTAAGAATGTAGCACAAACTCGATCTGAAGAAGAAGCCTCCTCAATACGCTTTTGGGGGAGCTTTTTCCAGAGTTAAAAATCTCCCAATAACTGGCTGCAGATGTTACCTAGACAGTATTGTCTACATTGACATACTACTAACAAGAACCAATCAAATGCTTAAATTTATAGTTCTACACCAATGGATTGTCTTCCCCTACCTTCAGATTAGTTGTTCTATGCATAAAGGATTAGAAATTAGCTAATCTAGTTTGGATGTCATGCGGACACATCATATCGTGCATCTCCGCCACCTAATCTTTTCAATTTCATGAGTAAAACCATTTAGTACAATATCAACAAAGAGTCAGATGCATTCCTACCGAAGAATTCAGGGCAAGCATTTTCTTCCTTTGTTGTTTCGTGGTGGACGATGTATTCTTTGTTTCCAATTAAAATATGAAAAAAAATAAAATAAAATAAAATAAAGCAATAGCATGTCCAAACAGCATACACTCTAAAACACCAGATGGAATTGAGGAAATATGATATGACCAAGAAAATGTTTGAAACAAAATAGAATGTATTTGGTTAAAGTAAAGTAATAGTCAAACCACTACGACCATCAGCAAAAATGAAAAATCATTCTAAACCAAGACAAATGACAACAATCATTAATAATAGCATTGGTCAAAATGGAACCATCATGAATTGAAGGATATGCCCCCTAAAAGAACCCAAATCGAGGGAAACATATTTTTTGTACGAAGCAAAAGTGAAATACAAACCATGGAAGCAACCAGAGGAGACTATTATGAAAATAAATAAACAATCATGTATTAAGCATCAATACACGACAGCCGCTCATGCTACTCTATGTAAACAAAACACTTACAACAAGTGTCACCATCCTCAAAGATCGAATATGTTCTCATTAAATAGTTAATATCTCCAGATTCATGCTTCCCACAATATATCTAGAAACAACAAAATTTGAACAGGAAACAAAACCATTAGAAAACTTGACTATTCTATCAAGATGAAGTGATGAACATATCCTTTCAAGAAATCTCAACCTATTTAACAGTCTAGTCGTCTACATTGAAAACTGCATACACAACAGTAGATATAGTTACCCTTCAAATAAGACTCCAATCTCATGAATCATATAACTTTTAGTAGCATTTATCAAACTGAGATAACGTAGATAATTAACAAGTCCACTCAATTATAAGAGTCATTATACATATAACACAAGAATCCCACCATCACATAGTTGATCCTAATACACGAGCTCATTTCAAGCTAATATCTAAGTCAGCTCACCATTAAGCCACTGCACTACAATAAGAAATGGAGGATACACTTAAAGAGCATATCAAAATCATGCTTTACGCAAATGCAAATGATTCCTCAAAATACCAATGATATAACCAAAAACATGGCGAATGAAATAAAAATACATACTTTGTTTACAGAAAAACAAAATCTCACAATCAAACTTAATTGACTAGAAGTACTAACAAATCCACTCATCAAGAACAGTGTTTGTACATATAACACGAGAATCATATCAATACAATCGTTGATCCTAATACAAAAGCTCATTTCAATCTAAAATCTAGTAGCAAAACAGGTTTACAAGACGACCCAATTATGGAAAAAGGCAGATGATTCCTCAAAACAACGAAATAACAGTACATAATCTCTATTAAAAAAAATAAAAAGCCCACTGACTGAATAGATAAAAGCTGATATAAATAGAGAATCAGGCCTGAGTACCAGCCAAAGCCTTCATCTGAATGTGATTAGTAGCGTCGGAAGAAGGATTAGGCAAGGCCTCATAAGAGCCCAATCTCCTGTTAGCAACAGTCTTAGCAACAACAGCATAAGTAACCATAACAATAACAAAAACAAACATGACATGAACCAGAAACAACAGATCCAAAATGGCGACAGCCCTCAACTTAGACTCCTCCAAATCACATTGGGTCGAACTCTCAACACCCTTGACAACATCAAACAACATATGACAGCCCTCGGGTATGAAAGCCTCGACGTAAAGGGAGAGACCAGTCTGGAGCTCCCAGAGGCCCTGGAGGCAAAGGGTAGCGCCGAGGGCGACGTCGGCGACGAAGAGCTTGGGGTTGCAAGCGAGGAGGAGGCAGAGGAGGGAGGCGAGGGCGGAGACGCGGGCGGAGAGGGAGTCGCATTTGGATTGGAGATCGGAGGTCTGGAGGGAGGCGGAGGAGGAGGAGACGGAGGAGTGGAGGTAGAAGAGGGCGGAGGCGATGGCGAAGAAGAGATCGGAAGGGAAGGGGATGAAGGAGGAGGGGAGGAGGAGGGGGAGAGGGAGAGGAGGAGGAAGAGGAAGAGTACGAGGGCGCGTTGGAGGGAGGAGAAGAGGGGACGGGGGTGCGACCTTTGAGGAGGGGATCGGCGTCGGCGGAGATTAGGGTTTGGTGGATGAAGGAGATGAGAAGGCAGAGGATTGTGAGGTAGAGCTGAAGGTGTTTGACGTTGACGGCGAGGGGATGGTGGGTTTTGGCGGTGTATGATTGGGGGGATTTGATGTAGTTGCGTGTTGTGCAGATCGTGTGGTAGAGACCCAGTGATAGCAACGATGATGATGTGAATATTTCGTACATTAGTCCTCCCATTTTTATCACTCTCTCAATTGCCTGGTGATGATTCCGATTGATCTTCAGGGGACGACCGCCCGCCTTCTTCTTAATCTTCTGTTTTTTTTTCTAAATGGGTTTCATACCCGGCCCGTCTTTTAGTACGGCCCAACATTATAAATAACTCTCTCTCTTGTGATGGTAGATGACTGATAATTTAATCACGAGGGTGTTTAATTATATTTATGACCATGATCATATAATTTTTGTGCTTTTCTTTTATCAATAATTACCATAGTCCCAATGTAATTATTAGTTTAGTGATTCATAATTTAGTAATGGGTGTACCTTAATATAATTTATTGCAACATCAGTTAATTAGTCATACAATGACTGTCAATTAGAATTTAGAAGTGTGTCTTTATGTAATTTTTTTACCCACGAGATTCTATCCACATACCAAAAATAAAGAAGAAACAAGTTTAGATAGGGGTATGTAAATTTCCTGTACCCATTGACAATTCTCGAACCTATCCAAAAGATTCATGATGAGATAGGTATAGGAACATTGTTCAAGTCCAATCGGGTACGAAATTAGTTTACATGATTAGATACTATCGGGTTCGGAAATGTAAGGTTTTGGGGTTAGTGCGAAAGTATCAATGTGACTGAAATTTAAAATTTTCTTCCAAAATAACTTTAATGATCGTGATTATTATGTCGTTATTGATGTAACAATAAATTAATCTCAATTAATGTAAACATGCATGCAAAAATTTTATTCATCAACATAAATAAAATTCAAACAAGTAGAAAAAATACCTGAATTATTTTCCTAAATATAGCCTATCTTGAATCTCTTTCTTGAATTTTCATTTGTAGTAGTGCACCAAGCTTTGTACCTCTAGTTGGCATACTAGAAACTCTTCTACTAACAAATTGCTCCCATTTTGAAAACAAATAAAATAATTTTATTTCTCGGATGTGTTTGAAATCTTATATTAGAGAACAAGTAACACTTTGCTTGGAAAATCTTGAAATAAATTTAGAAAATCCAAGAGAGCTTAGAACAGAAGTTCGGCCAAGTTGTCACGAACTTTCCTTACCTTGCCGAATTTGTTTTTTAAAATAGATTAGGATTGATTTGTGGTATCTCATTATAACAAGAACAATCCAAGATCTCTCCAAACAAATTTAGGTCATTTTTTTCAAATTAAAATCAAGAAAATTAATAAATCAGAATTCTCAACTAAATAAGACTTCTTATATTTAATCTAGTATTAAGACTCTAATTAATTGGAACTAGCCTACAAATTAAGGTGTTACTAGATAAATATATTTTACATAATAATTGTACGTTCCAAAATTGGACCCGGAGGGTTTTTGTATGGAAATTGGAAGGTAAAACTGTCTTTTCACGTCAAGATTCTATACTAAAAGCCCATAAATATTGGCCCTTAAAAAACATATTAGAAAACCCAGCCCATTAGACTTTATTCTACCGGTACAGAACACTACAAATGAAAAGCTAAATAAAAAGCATAAGACATGATTGTTACTAACTATTTTTGCTTTTTCTAAACATAGACACATGCAACGCCGAAAGTTGGATCCAAGACACGTAATGGGTTCCATAGCCAGGTATATCAGCACATTGTGGACCCACTGCCAGCTTTCATCACAGCTACAAAATATTCTCTTTTCAGATCTATAAAAGGGAAGATAACTCAAGGTTCGAGAGGGAAAAACAACACACTTAAAAACTTCTATTCTCTGACACAAGTTCTGAGAATTCCATTCCTTTGTCACCGCCCTCACGGCTATCAAAAGAGAGTAAGGTAACAATAAGCCTTATTTCCTCATATTACATAAATGGCAGCTCATTTCACTATACTGACTTGAGCGTTGGAGTGTACCCGGCACCCACCATACCGGTGGTAGTCTACTCCCGTTCATTTTATCTTTGTTTTGCAGGATCGTTAATGCCCCCAATCTACAAATTCTGATTGTGGACCTCGGGCGAAAACCAGCATCCACAATTTGGCGCCCACCGTGGGGCCTTGGCGATTTATAGCAAACAAAAGATTTCACAGTCTGCAATTCTAATTGTCATTCATGGCTTCAAGCAGCGAGCTGACACCAGATCCAACTTCAGCCCAAATATCTATGCTACAAGAACGGTTACGAACTTTGGAGGAGGAGAATTTGACCATGCGAAGCTCCAATACAAACCTTCGAAAGCAGTTAGAATTAATCTCTTCCACCTCTCAACAACGTGATTCTCCGGGTAATACCAACAATGATTTAATCCCATCCAATCTTTTGGAAACATTCAACGGTGTGGCAAATGACACTCCTTCGCCAGGAGACCACCCAAGTAATCATACAGTTCCGCCAATTTCCCCAGCCGACCAGGCTCAGCAAGTCGCTTCCAACATGCGCAAAGAAATGTTAGAATTCAAAGAAGCAATATTGTCCAGTCTACCAGGCGTCAAACTGCCAATAAGGAAAAGTAGAGCTGGAACAATTTCTGACACACCATTTTTCGAGTCTATCACCTCTGTAGAATTGCCAAGGAAATTCAGCCCTCCAGATATGAAAACGTATGATGGATCTACTGACCCAGACGACCACATCATCCATTACAAGTATAAGATGATGTCAACAGGCCTGACTCCTCGACAATGGGAGGCCGGAATGTGCAGAGGATTTGGGGAGACATTGGCGGGTCCAGCCCTAACTTGGTTCATCAATCTCCCGTATAGGTCCATTGGGTCATACCAACATCTGGCAGACAAGTTTGTAGAGCATTTTGCGAGTTCTTGCAAAATTGAGAAGACTTCAGACGACCTTTGTGCCATCCAGCAAAGGAAGGGTGAATCTTTACGGAGCTACGTAGCTCGCTTCAATAAAGAAAGGATAACTATCCCGGACCTCCATCAACCTACTGCGCAGTAGAAGCATTCAGAAATGGTTTGCTCCTAGAAAGCGGACTTTACAAGAAGCTCACTAAATTCCGATGCTACACGATGGATCAAGCCATGGCTCGAGCCCAAATTGAAATAAGGTGGGAGGAGGAAGATAAGAGGAACAAGAGAAAAGAGAATTTTTCTGGTTTGCAATACAATAACACTCAAGATACTACTAAACGGCGCAAAGAATTTCTCAATAGAGCACCTCGGCCAACAGACAGGAAGGATCTTCCGAAAACAAATCAACATTTCAACCGGGACTTCAAACGCCAACCGTTAGCTTTCAGGGGACAAGACAAATCTGCTAACAGGGAGAGACTCCCAGACTACAATTTTACTGTTTCCCCGGGAGAGCTGGTATCGGTACTCAAGAAGATGGGGGGCGAAGTAAAGTGGCCTCCACGCTCCAAAGATTATTCAGTCAAAAAAGATACCAGCAAGTGGTGTGAGTTTCACCGAGATTATGGTCACACGACAGCAGATTGTGTGGCTTTAAGATTGGAAGTATTGGAATTGTTGAACAAAGGGCACTTGAAGGAGTTACTCACTGATAAGGGCAAGGCTACAATGGCCAGGAGAAATGACAAGGAAGATGGCCCCATACCACCACCACCAATCAACAATACTGTAAGTTTTATTTCTGGTGGTTCTGAGGTTAGTGGTGTTTCATATTCCGCGGCGAAACGACATGCCAGGATTGCCACAATAGGTCTTTTCCATTCGACTATGTCAATAGAGGAGACTTGTACAAACCTTACCATTGAATTTCCAGACGACAACAATTCCATCCGAATGAATCCCACATCACGATGCGCTGGTCATCTCATTACAAATTGCGAATTTTATGGTCAAAAGAATCTTGGTCGACACAGGTTCGTCAGCAAATATCATCTTCAGAGCAGCCCTGTCCGACATGGGAACCGAGATTGAAAAGATCAGCAGGAAGTCAACTGTTCTTATCGGGTTCAGCGGTGAACAAAATTCACCATTGGAGAAGTAACTCTTCCAGTCTACGCAGGAGGAATCAATAAGTTGACTTCATTTTTGGTCCTGGATTGTCCCTCAGCCTACAACTTGATCGTAGGCCGACCCTGGATTCATGAGATGAGGGCAGTCTCGTCAACTTATCATCAAGTGCTCAAATTTCCCACAAGGTGGGGAGTTCAGGAGATTGTAGGAGACCAACACGCTTCAAGAAGTTGTTACCAGACTACTTTAAAGGCGAAACCTCAGTCGGCATAGCAATTAATGGAGGGATCCGGTGTTACACCACCAGATCAGCCAAACGTGGAGGAACTAGACGAAGTCTCAATACACCCAGAATATGCAGATCACAAAGTACCTATTGGAGTTAATCTGGATCCCAAGCTACGAACCGACCTAATTGATTTCCTGATGAAGCGACATGATTGTTTCGCCTGGTCACACGAAGATATGACCGGGATCGACCCAGAGTTAATCACCCATGAGCTCCATGTAGATCCAAACTACACTCCCGTCAGACAGAAAAGAAGAAAGTTTGCCCCGGAGAGAAATCAGATCATCAATGAAGAGGTCCAAAAATTGTTACAGAATGGAGCCATCAAGGAGGTTCAATTCCCAGATTGGTTAGCTAATGTGGTGATAGTACGAAAGAAGAACGGGAAATGGAGAGTTTGCATCGACTTCACAGATTTGAACAGAGCATGCCCCAAGGATTCCTTCCCATTACCTCATATTGATTCCTTGGTTGATGCTACAGCAGGTCATGAGTTACTGAGTTTCATGGATGCATATTCAGGCTACAATCAAATTCTCATGCATCCCAACGACCAGGAAAAAACTGCATTCATCACCAACAGAGGCATATATTGTTATAAAGTGATGCCATTCGGACTCAAAAATGCTGGAGCGACTTATCAACGAATGGTGAACAAAATGTTTTCTCAGCAAATAGGGAAGACCATGGAGGTTTATATAGATGACATGCTGGTAAAGTCAATAGAAGCCGAACAACATCTGACACATTTGGAGCAGGCATTCGACACGATGAAGAAGTACGGTATGAAATTGAATCCAACAAAATGTGCTTTTGGAGTCGCTTCAGGGAAATTTCTTGGGTACATGGTCACGCGACGAGGGATAGAAGCCAATCCAACTCAGATCAGATCTATTCTTGACATTCCTTCTCCTTCCACTCCGAAAGATGTCATGCGACTTGCTGGGAGAATAGCCGCACTTAATAGATTCATTTCCAAGTCAACCGATAAAAGTTTTCTGTTCTTCTCAGCATTGAAGAAGGCAAAACACTTCGAGTGGACTCCAGCTTGCGAAAAGGCGTTGACAGAACTCAAACGATACTTATCTTCTCCACCATTGTTATCTAAGCCACTCGACAATGAAAGACTTTTTCTCTACTTAGGAGTCTCAGAGCAAGCAGTTAGTGCCGTCCTGATCCGAGAAGAAAACGGAACTCAACTCCCAGTCTACTATGTGAGTAAAGCATTGTTAGATGCAGAATCACGCTACCCTCATATGGAAAAATTGGTACTGGCGCTGATAACTGCAGCAAGGAAGCTACGACCATATTTTCAGGGGCACCCAATCACTGTCTATACGTCGTATCCAATGAGGAGCATTCTTCATAAACCCGAGCTTTCAGGGAGACTGACCAAGTGGGCTGTGGAACTTGGAGAACATGACATCACGTACTTACCACGCACCGCGATCAAATCACAAGCACTCGCAGATTTTGTTGCTGATTTCAGCTCCAGTCTACGAGTACCAGCAGAACAAGAAATACAATGTATTCATCCTTCGACTACATGGGAATTGGCAGTCGACGGATCAAGCAATAAACGTGGATGCGGTTTGGGGATTGTGATTACAACTCCAGAAGGCGATGTGATGCAACAGGTGATTAAATGCGGATTCAAAGTCTCTAATAACGAAGCCGAATACGAAGCCCTCATAGCTGGCTTAAATTTGGCCCAAGAGCTCGGTGCCAAGAAGATCGAAGTGAAATCAGATTCTCAATTAATCGTCAATCAATTCCAGGGTTCATATCAAGCTAGAGATTCACAGATGGTTTCTTATCTGAAAAAGGTAAAGGAAATCCAGTCGACATTTGAGAAGATAAGCATTTCTCAAATCCCCAGAAATGAGAACAAGCACGCAGATGCTTTAGCAACACTGGGTTCGGCAATTGAAGGAGAAAACATCCAGTCCATTCCAGTTGTATATTTGCAGTGGCCTGCGATTTGGAAAAATGGAGTCGAAGAAGTTTCAACACTCACATCAGGCGACTCATGGATGACTCCAATTGAGAAATATTTACAAAATGGCATACTTCCAGAAGACAGAATTGAGGCTCGAAAGATTCAACGACAAGCTGCCAGATTCACGCTACATGATGGGCAACTTTTGAAAAGATCATTTTCTGGTCCCTACCTTAAATGTCTCACTCCAGAGGAAGCCCGGTACGTGATAACTGAACTTCATGAAGGAGAATGTGGAAACCATTCTGGTGGAAGAAGCTTAGCCTCCCGAGCCCACACGACAGGATACTATTGGCCATCTATGCGAGCTGATTCGGCTGAATTCACTCGAAAATGCGAGAAATGTCAAAGATTTGCCCCCGTCTCACACTTACCACCGGAGAAATTGAAGCCGATTCTGTCACCTTGGCCTTTCATGAAATGGGGAATGGACATCGTTGGGAAGCTACCTACAGCCCCTGGACAGCGAGTCTACATGCTCGCCCTTACAGATTACTATTCCAAATGGATCGAAGCAGAAGCCTTTGCCAAGATACGGGACTTAGAAGTGCAAAACTTCGTATGGAAGAACATCATTTGTCGATTCGGTTTGCCTAAGGAAATTGTAACTGACAACGGGTCCCAATTCATCAGCTACCGTTTCCAAAACTTCTGCAAGAATTGGGGAATCAAGTTGAACTTTTCAACTCCACGTTTTCCTCAAGCGAATGGTCAAGCTGAATCATCCAACAAGACGATCTTGAATACAATGAAGAAAAGATTAGAGAAATCGAAAGGAGCGGGCAGATGAACTTCCAGGTGTCTTGTGGTCCTACAGAACTACGGCCCGGTCATCAACTGGACAAACCCCATTCTCCCTTGTGTTTGGGTGTGAAGCAGTGATCCCAGTCGAAGGAGTTGTTCCAACTCCTCGATACCAGTGGCTCGACGAAAACTCGAATCAACAACTCATGAGTTATAGCCTTGATACGGTTGACGAAATGAGAGAACGAGCCTCCATACGACTTGCAGCACATCAGCAGAGAATGGCCAGATATTTTAACAAGAATGTTAGGTGCAGAACGTTTAAAGAAGGAGATTGGGTCTTACGGAAAGTATTTCAGAATACCAAAGAGATAAAGGACGGAAAGCTAGGACCAAATTGGGAAGGCCCATACGTCATTACGAAGATTGTTGGGCAGGGCGCCTACAAATTGGAAACGACAGAAGGAAGGCCAATTCAAAATAGCTGGAATGCAATTCATCTCAAACGGTTTTACCGGTAATTTTTATTTTTCTTTTGTGTTGCCCATTCGGCCAATGAAGTATTTTATAATAAAATGTTGTGTGATGAAATTTGTGCATTCTGATATAACCATATAGAGAAAATAAAAATGAAACCTTAGATATAAAGCAAAAAGGAAACATTTTGTATTAGCAGTTTCCCATAACAAAAAGATAGTCAAAATTAAGATTACATATTCATTCCACGGCCGTATCAGTCGACGGAACTTCAGGGGAAGGCTGAGCTTCTGCTAGTGGAACATCAGCGGCCTGACTGGGAACAAAAGGGATAATTTCAGTGGTTCCAGGGACCCCTACCGTCTCAGCCTGTTTCTCCATTATGGCTATTTCTCCTTCGGCTTCTCCGGTAGCCATTTCTTCTTCTTCAGCAGCCTCCTTTGAAATCACTTCTTCTCCCTTTTTCTTCTTCATCCTCGCTTGTAAGTGAAACCCCAGCAGCCAACCTCTCATATTCACGAATCCATTTCCTCGGCTTCCAAGCGACATTTTGGCCAGCTAAATATTCTTCCATTAGGTTGCCTCTCTTTCATCATTGACTCGAAGGCAACCAATTCGAGTTGGTCAAGCAACTCGGCCTTTTCCTTCCTCAAGCTCTCCAAACTTTCTCTGAACGCTTCATTGGTAGCCTCAGACACTTCTTTCTCCAATTTCAGTGTCGCTTGAGTTTCTCTCAACTCTTTCTCAACCTCTCTCAACTTCCTTTCGGTAGAGTCATAATTTGCTTTCAGCTCACCGAAATCTCTTCTGACTGATGTGTTTGCTTTTTCTAAATCCCTCATCCTCCTCTGGCTTAATTCAGCATACTGTTGCATAAAAATACCACATTCCATAACCTGAAAGAAATTCCTTTTAGTACATTCCATACGACTTCTTCAAAATTGATAATATATTTGATAAATATATACCTGATAACTTAAAGCCGAAATCTTCTTGCTTGTTTCGGTTGGACCCAATTCAATCAGACGCTGCTCATCTTCTTCCAGCAACAGACGTTTAATAAACTTAGAAAGGCTAGAAGGATCCGAAATTGCAGTAGACCCATGAGGAATCCTCACTATAACGCCTTCTGCGTCTTCCTCCACTTCTACTACTGCCTTCCTCTTTTTCGAGGCAGATACCTTCTCAGTCGATTGGGTTGTTGGATCCGGCACATTTATCGGAACGACTTCAACTGGTTTGGCGATGTCCAAACTTGCGGTTTCAGGCTCCTTCTCTTTGGTTTTCTTGGTCTTCCTCCGGCTCCTCATTTCATCAAGTTTTGGCACCTTAAATGGACCCGACATCATCTCAGCTGCGCATAAAAATTCTTCAGGAGTCAGCGATGTTAGAAATAGCAGCCTCCCAAATGTAACCTCAATCGCCCAAGTGCACAAAATCACTGCCAAAATATGCTTACTCAAAGCCAAGGGAGTACCTTCAGAATAAACCACTTCTTTCCACAGCGGAGTTAACCTCAGTCTCCTCTCGTCTAAAGCCGCTCTCCAATTCCTCTTCGAGTCAAGCAAACCGAGGATGCGGTTAGTATTTGCGACGGCTCGTTGAGTAGTATCAAATGTTCTATTCAGCTGAAGACCTGAAAGAGAATCAAGGAGAATATTTACAATCATACAAATTGTAATATAGAGTATAGAAAGGGTGAAATTATACTCACTCGACGAATTCCAATGTTCAGGTATTTCTCCACTCCCATTCGACCCAAACACACACTCTCCTCTCACGAAGAAATAACTTTTTTGCCAATCACCCCTATCATTTGTTGTAAGCCCCAATACCAAGTGCTCCCTCTTTTGGCGTAGATACAGGTGATATCTCCCTTTTTCTCTCAGGTGTTCTTTCATATAGTAAGTATACAATAATTCTCGCACCCCAAACACGATCCCCAATTCAAAAGACATACACTCAAGCGACAGTAGAATCCTCCAAGTGTTTGGCATTAGTTGCGATGGAGCCAGCTGGTAATGATTCAGGACTTCCCATACTAACTTTGGAACGGGGAATCTGAATCCATCAATAAAGGGTCGTTCATAAAAACCCCATCCACCCAGGAATTCTGTAGTCTATCCTTTCAGTCGGCGATGCTAACCTTACTTCAATTGATGGAGGAAATCTATATTTCAATCTCATCTCTCTCATTGATCTTTCAGTCACTCGACTAGCTGGATTCTTGGTTAAGATGTTTGTGGGTTCACTCGTACTTGGAATCTCACTCGACTCCTCAATTGTAGGTAGTGATCTAAGTGGTGTAGCTTCGGTGGGTATTCCTAACGGTGGTTTAGCTATAGTTACAATTCCAGTCTCTTTAAAATCTTCATACGACCAATCCCTAATAGTTTCATCATCACTTGAATCACTCATAGGCTGTTCAATATACTTATCAATTTGAGCACCTAAACTACCCAGCGAATCCTCACTCGACATTTTCCAAGCAACAAACACAAATGTCCTAAAAATTTCTACCCCTTTGAAGATCAAAACACATCCAAACCATAAACAAAATCCGTAAGTTTCACTATGTTTTTCAAGATCTAATGGCCTATTTGACTTAGAACAGATTGAATCTACAATATGAACATTTGAAGATGTTGAAGAAAGCGAAGAAGATTATGAAGAGTACCTTGAGATTTTGAGAGCTCCCTTAAGCTTGCCAACCGAGAGAAATTTTTGTTTGAGACCAAATGAGACTCAATACTCATTCTTATACTCTCCATTTAGGCGCCTCAATTTCCCTCCAAAAAAACACCTCGAAAATCCCACTAGGGTTTCAATAAACAAACTTGGGCTCCAATCACCCACAAGCCCAATTCCTTACTATCTTCCAAGGATATTATCATCGTGTAGACATCTTTGGCGATTGGTTGACATCTGTCAATGAATTTATTCCCTACAGAGTAAACCCCGACATCTTGATCCATTCTACAAGAGTAAACTCGAATCAGAGAGTATAATGATTCATATAATCAATCCAATCGAGATACATGCATGAAGTCATTATTGGATTATTTCAGTCGACATTATGTTCTAAATATGCAGATCGTCTTCAGTCGACATTCCCATATTAGGCGGTAACATTTACATTTTAGAAGGTTATTTCAGTCGTCTTATATGCTATTTCGACAGGTGAATATTTGATCCTTACAGGATCGTCTCAGTCAACAGATATATAATAAGATACTTGCAGGTGTATTCCAGTCGACAGGTGTACAGTAAAATCCTTGCAGGTCTATTCCAGTCGACAGGTATATGATAAGATCCTTGCAGGTATACTCCAGTCGACATTACATGAAGACTTGATGTAAATATATTCCAGTCGACGAGTATGTGGTATGAAACTTTGTATGTATTCCAGTCGACGAGTATGTGGTATGAAACTTTGCATGTATTCCAGTCGACAAGTATGTGGTAATATCTTTGGAGGAAAATCCCAATCGACGAACATGAGAGAATGTTTCTAGTTGTTATTCCAGTCGACAGGTATATGTTTGCAGGTACATTCCAGTCGACAATATATGAAGACGTGATATAAGCATATTCCAGTCGACATATATGGTATGAAACTTGGCATATATTCCAGTCGACATGTACACTCCAGTCGACATTACATGAAGACTTGATGTAAATATATTCCAGTCGACGAGTATGTGGTATGAAACTTTGCATGTATTCCAGTCGACAAGTATGTGGTAATATCTTTGGAGGAAAATCCCAATCGACGAACATGAGAGAATGTTCTAGTTGTTGTTTCCAGTCGACAGGTATATGTTTGCAGGTACATTCCAGTCGACAATATATGAAGACGTGATATAAGCATATTCCAGTCGACATATATGGTATGAAACTTGGCATATATTCCAGTCGACATGTACACTCCAGTCGACATTACATGAAGACTTGATGTAAATATATTCCAGTCGACGAGTATGTGGTATGAAACTTGCATGTATTCCAGTCGACCAGTATGTGGTAATATCTTTGTAGGAACACTCCAATCGATGAGCAAGAAAGAATGTTCCTAGTTGCTTTCCAGGCGACATGATTAATTCCCCTGGTCCATGAACCCGTAGCATGGGGACTTTCCTGACCTTCACCAGGTTCAGTCGACTGGGAACATTCCCCAATGGCTCATAGAGTCAAGGTCAAGACCTGGCCTTCAGCTGGTCCAGGCGACATGATTAATTCCCCTGGTCCATGAACCCGTAGCATGGGGACTTTCCTGACCTTCACCAGGTTCAGTCGACTGGGAACATTCCCCATTGGCTCACACAGAGTCAAGGTCAAGACCTGGCCTTCAGCTGGTCCAGGCGACATGAGTAAATCCCCTGGTCCACGGACCCGTAGCATGGGGATTATCCTGACCTTCACCAGGTTCAGTCGACTGGGAACATTCCCCATTGGCTCACACAGAGTCAAGGTCAAGACCTGGCCTTCAGCTGGTCCAGGCGACATGATTAATCCCCTGGTCCACGGACCCGTAGCATGGGGATTTCCTGACCTTCACCAGGTTCAGTCGACTGGGAACATTCCCCATTGGCTCACACAGAGTCAAGGTCAAGACCTGGCCTTCAGCTGGTCCAGGCGACATGATAATTCCCCTGGTCCATGAACCCGTAGCATGGGGACTTCCTGACCTTCACCAGGTTCAGTCGACTGGGAACATTCCCCAATGGCTTTCATAGAGTCAAGTTCAAGAACTGGCCTTCAGCTGGTCCAGGCGACATGAGTAATTCCCCTGTTCCACGGACCCGTAGCATGGGGATTTTCCTGACCTTCATCAGGTTCAGTCGACTGGGAACACTCCCCATTGGCTCACATGAAGTCCGAATTTGTTCAGATGGAACTAGACAGAATCCTGTCTTCAACTGGTTCATCATTCTTATATATCTTGTTAAGATTAAAGTCTTAACTTATGACTATTCCAAAACGATTCAGAAAAAGTTTACAGAGCAAATCCCAGATGGTACATTCGATTTATTACTCTCAAAGTCAAAAACTTTTTGACTTAAAGAGTAGGGAACAAACTGTACGTGCCAAAATTGGACCCGAGGGTAAAACTGTCTTTTCACGTCAAGATTCTATACTAAAAGCCCATAAATATTGGCCCTTAAAAAACATATTAGAAAACCCAGCCCATTAGACTTTATTCTACCGGTACAGAACACTACAAATGAAAAGCTAAATAAAAAATAGAAGCATAAGACATGATTGTTACTAACTATTTTTGTTTTCTAAACATAGACACATGCAACGCCGAAAGTTGGATCCAAGACACGTAAGGGTTCCATAGCCAGGTATATCAGCACATTGTGGACCCACTGCCAGCTTTCATCACAGCTACAAAATATTCTCTTTTCAGATCTATAAAAGGGAAGATAACTCAAGGTTCGAGAGGGAAAAACAACAACTTAAAAACTTCTATTCTCTGACACAAGTTCTGAGAATTCCATTCCTTTGTCACCGCCCTCACGGCTATCAAAAGAAGAGGTAACAATAAGCCTTATTTCCTCATATTACATAAATGGCAGCTCATTTCACTATACTGACTTGAGCGTTGGAGTGTACCCGGCACCCACCATACCGGTGGTAGTCTACTCCCGTTCATTTTATCTTTGTTTTGCAGGATCGTTAATGCCCCAATCTACAAATTCTGATTGTGGACCTCGGGCGAAAACCAGCATCCACAATAAGTAATTAATTTAACTTACTTCATTTTAATTAACACTAATCAGAAAATTATATTTAATAATGTTTGACCTAGTAAACATAAATATCAAATATTTTATTTAAAAATTAAATATAATTTTTATAGTTCAAATTTATTAATCAAATTAATATTTTTGAAAATATTCGAATGTTCTAATCTTATTAGGAAATCTTTTTAATCGAAAATCTATTTTCATAGTTAATTACCAAAATAAATCATTTATTTACTTTTAATAACATACTTAAATTTGTAACATAGACGAGTGATGATATTTGATGGGAACCAGATCTTATGTTCATAGCTGAATAGCAGTGAGATGATTGTTAAATCTTTAATATTTCATATATATGCATCTTACTGACCATGTAGTAAACGCCTATAGCATGTCTAATGACTCTTAGCGATAATGAAGTGGGATTGACGATAAACGCCTCCCCTAGAGCATGTCAGAGAAACATATTGACTTCATACATTATTAGTTCAAATACCATCTAACATTTATTCATATGATGTGGCTAGTTGAATGATGATATACTAGTGAACCATGGTATTATCTTACAAGTCAATATGTGATCTCATGTCATATGATATAACGACACTAGTGTATTATTACAAAGATTAATGACCTTAAATAATATTGGCATGTGATCTTACACTTATGTGGTTGTGTTTGATATTTCATTCTACTAATGAAGATATCTATTGTTTGTGTCATTATGATATGAGACTCATCATCCATTTTATTAACATCAAATGTTAATTTAGACAGCACACAATAATATTGGTCGAGTGATATATTATTATCATGTATAACAATCACATTTTATCAAGAACTTAATGTAAGATTTATTCGTATAAATATCGTTGACTCTCATAATCACAAACGTCTTTTGGATTAACGATATTCATTTGACATAATGTCTCGGGACATGTACATAAAATATGGATGTAACGACGTGTAGAAAACAAATATCCTTTATTAATAAATAATAAACTATATTACAAAACATTATGCCTTAAACTATAATATCTACAACAAGTTTTAGGGCATATACTCTATTAAACTCCCACTTGCACTAAAACCACTTGTTATGATACCCAATGTCCATCTTCTCAAGATGACGTTCCATTTGTTCTTGGTTTATTGGCTTTGTGAGGGGATTAGCTACATTATCAGCTGAAGATATTTCTGAACGACAATCTGTCCATCTCCAACATATTCTCTGTGTATATGTGATATTTCATTGAATGTGTTTGGACTTTTGGTGCGACCTAAGTTCTTTGGCTTGTGCTATAGCCCCATTGTTGTTGCAATACAAAAGGGAATAGACCTTTAATGGTTGGAACCACACCTAATTCTGTAATGAACTTATTCTTCCAAACTGCTTCTTTTACTATTTCCTTTGCTGCTTCCGATATTGCTATATATTCTGCCTCAGTAGTGGAGTTCGCAATAGTGGATTACTTAGCGTTTTTCCAACTAAATGCTCATCAATTACATAAGAAAATAAATCCATAGATCGAACTTATAATCATTAGTGTTTGTCTGAAAGTTTGAGTCCGTAAACTCTTATACTTTCAATTCTGGTAATATATAAGTCAATATCATATCCTTAATCTTTCTTAAGTACTTGAGGATTGCTTTGACTGTTATCCAATGATTTTATCCTGATCAGATTGAAATCTACTTGTTACACTAAACACAAATACAATATCTGATCTTATACATATTATGGCATACATAAGACTACATATTGTAGATGCATATAGTATTTGACTAATGTGTGCTCTCTCTTGAAGTGTCTTGGGACTCATCGATCTAGATAGATGAATTTCAAGCCAACAAGGTAATTAGAGTCCAACATGTTGAATCTCTGAACATATTTCTATGTACAAACTTTGGGATAAAACAATCATTCTTTTGGATCTATCTATATAGATTATTATACCAAAATGTACGTTGTTTCTCCCAAGTCTTTCATTGAGAATGTTTTGGATAACCAAACTTTAACTGATGTCATTGTAGGAGTGAAGCGGGGATTATTGCTATGCCTATGACGTCGGCGACCACTATATTGTTGGGCTCGCAGCCTGTAGAGAGTACGGATAATCCCACGGGGGACTAACCGAAGAATAACGGAGTAGCCACCCAATATGAAATATTGAGAATGATTTAAGGTCACACTACGCCCTTCGCAAGGTTCGATCTTAAACTCGTTTGGGTTCAGAACGATATCTTACTGATGTCGTTATAATATTTATGCTCAAATGAGGTATCTCCAAATCTTATAATGCAATATCAAAAAGTAATTTAAAAACATACAAATGACGCAATCATGAAATAAAAGAAAAGTAATAAAGCGAGTAAATGTCTCTACATTATTACAACATTGACGAGGAAATGATATCAAAGCAAATCACGGTGGATATCTCATCATCTTGACCTCGGAGAGGTCTGGCCGGATATACAATATATGTCTGGCAGAACTTATTAGAAGTCTGGCCGGATATACTGCGAAAATTAAGAACACCTAAACAAGTTCTCAACACAATAGAGACAATGGTAAACAACCAATTGCGAGATCTCAGTATGTTTAAATGGCACATAAACAAATAAAAACAAAAGGGAAAATAATGAAGTAACAACTGTGGACATATAATCTAAGTTACAGAATCATGCATAAAAAAAGTGAGCAGTAGTAGCAGTGGGGTAATGATAGAATAACATTCAGAAGGCAAAACAATAGTAATAGAGTCGTGTGTGAGGGGAAAACTAGATATGTTCCTTACTGGCCATCGACCTAACCTTACGAAGGCCTGGCCAAATATACATATTAAGCTCTATGTTTGGCCATACTTGCAGGAAGTCTGATCGAATATAAATATTAAGTTATATGATCGGCCGGACTTGCAGGAAATCTGGTCAGATATGAATCGTAGGTAAGAATTTTGCGTTGCGACTCCCAAACATGCGAGTCGCGACATGCCGAGAGTTGTTGCCCATGAGCGCGTGAAACTTCATTTTCTCCGTTCCGGAGTTTCCGAACTCCGATTCGGCCCCGTTTTTTCCCACAGACTCGTAAAGAAATATAATATTCCATAAAATAATTTAAAAATACACTCATATTTGATATCCACGGTTAGACCCACTTTCACTGAACGGGGCATCGATCCGACCCTAGGATTCCACAACTGCCCAACAATAAGCTATCTCATACTCTCATTACAATACTTCCTAACAAACATACTCTTACTCTCTTCTTATATATGTGTAGGCACTGCATTTTTTCATATAAGTCCCGATGATGAGTCTCACATGGAGACACTACCTCTTTAAATGTGGAAGAAGTCGCAGGAAACGGACGTCGAAATGGAAGAGTCAGGAATTGACATCTTATTGGATTTAATTCGCTTGTTTAGCTTCGGGTTTGCTTGTTAGACATCTGTTTTTAACACAATCCCTAGCCCAAAACCAAAGCCACACGCCCACCTAACTCAAGCCCATTAAATCACATCCAAAATAATTAAAACATTAAAACACATGTCAAAAATTAAATTAAATCAAAATAAATTAAATCAAATCCAATTAAATCAAAACAAATCTCATTCCAAATTAAATAAATCAAATCAAATCTCATAAATCACATTCCTAATTAAATTAAATCACATGCCTAAACTAAATGAAATCAAATCAAATCCCAATAATCATCACACAAATTAAATATTCCCCCCATAATTACAATATTTTTTCCCTACCTATACAAAGGATAACCTCATCCTTTGCCTATAAAAAGAAGCTTTAACTCAACCTTGAAACCCTTAGCTCAATCTCACAAAAAAACACAAAGAAAATAAACCAAGGATTCACGCCCATTCAGCAAGCAACACAACCCACTCAGCTATTCACGTAACCCTAAACTTCCATCCAATAACCTCACGCACAAAGCCCCAACTCCACTCACCGCCTCACGCAATATTGCCCTCATTCACACCACAAGCCACTCACGTAATAGCCTTCATCAGCCTGCCTTCACGCATCAGCCCACTCACGCCACCTGCCCATTCACGTAGCAGCCCCTCAACACGTCCCCACTACTTCGCACCAAACGCCCACATCAACCCCTCTTCAATTACCACACAAATTGCCCTAAACCACGTCCAAAAAAATTGCCGCAAACAGTCCCTAAAAACTGCACTTAAATCACCAAAAATATGTCCAGTGAAACTGCTTTCTGACTACCAAAAACTGTCCAGAAAACCACCCCCATTACCGCAAAAATCACCTCAAAACAGTCCCGCATTACCGCAAAACAGTAAGCCAAAACCGTGACCAGAAACAGCCGTAAAACAGAGTAAAACAACAGCCCAAACAGCGAAACAGCGAAGGAAAACAACGAACCAGTAAACCGAAAAAGTTACGGAGCATCAACCCTTCCGACGACCGCGAACGCACTTCCAAGAGACGACTTAAGAGGTTAGACCTGAGGGCACCCTTTTATTTGTTATCCTTTATTTTTTATTTATTTTATTACTTTATTTCGCATGAGTATTGTGTATTGGTGCATGATATGATTTCCGGATGAACGGAATATGTATTCTCTCTTGTGGTATATCGGATGGAAACCCGGACATAAATTCCGTAGCCGAATCCGAATGGACGATAATGCGGTCTGCACTCGGGATACAACGCCACGTACCGCTTGAGAGACATACATATTTCGTTTCATCCAACTTTGTGTTTGAGCATGATTTAGTCGTTAGCATGTGATTTATTTTTAAGCATGATTTAGTCATTAGTATGTTATTTCTTTACGTATGATTTAGTTATTTCTTTCGCATTAGGAATTTAATTGCGTTTATGTTTAAGTTTTTATTTATTTATATTGTCGTGTTCATTTATTTGATGCGTTTATGTACTTGTGTGCTTGCCGTTATGATGACTTACTTTTAAAGCATGCAAACTTAGATATAAGATTTCTTTTCATGCATGCGAACTTAGAAATAGAATACTCTTGGATATATATGTTGCGTATATTCGGTTAAGTTATTGCACAAATTATTTCATTACAAGTGGCATAAGTAAGGGATCATTCCGACCCAACGGTTTGAGGTCCGCTTTGAGGTCTTCCCTTGCGAGTGGTGAGTGCGGCCTTAAATCATTTTCCCGGTTCACACCGGATGGCGACTCCATGTTATTTCTCCGGTTTAGTTCCCCTGCGGGCTATTCCGTACTCCCGACCGGGCCGCGAGCCTAGAACAGCGTCGCCGATTTCTGTGTTCTACGGTAGTTATATTCTCTTTGATTATGAGTGGAGGTTAATACATCCTAATATAGGGATAGAAATATTGGTTGTGCTCCTCTAGAATTTTTCCAACTTAGTCCTAATAGGTGTGATATTAATTGAATTTAGTGCTACATATTAATTGATTTTTCCAATTTTCCGCCCAATTTTAGGTTGTGCTATTATCTTCTTAAAGAAATTTTACAATGGACACCAACAAATTTAATCATATAAATATGAACCACTAAATAGATTTAAATGTGATGACACGTTAGTTTTGACAATCATGTAACTTTTTTCTCACTAATTTTCGATACACCGATAGACTACGGATAGTAAGAAATTAAAACTAATGTATTAGTCACATCTAAATTTATTCGGAGGTTCATATCTATATTATCAAAATTGTAAGTGCCGATTAGTTCAATTGATAAAATCTCTTTAGTAAAAAAAATGTCTAGGATTCGAACCCGTTTATATTGATGGGAAGGAAATTTGATTGACATTAGATTAAATTAAAAAAAAAAAATTGTGATCAAACTTGTACAACCCTGCCTGTAATCAAATTGGCAACAAAACAATCTGTCAAACGAATAAGATTGCAGAAAACGAGATTTTTCCCCCTATGGAGAAGCAGAAGCAGACCCAAAAAAAAAAGGCAAAGAATCTGCTAAACATCTTGCTCGAATGCAAATAGTTTTGTAAGGGGCAAGGTGAAGTTGCACACAAAACCAAACCGAAGAACCGATGAGGAAAGAAAAAAAGAACTAGCAGTGCACTCTAGCTCCTTCGTGTATTTCTAAGACCAAAAGAAAAACTAATTATATGGACACCTGCAGAAAGTTGCGGAGAGAAAACAAAAGAATACCCAATAAAAGTTTCACCCAGGAAAGGCTCGCCAATAACTTGCACGCTATAGAATGAACACGAGGAGGAGAATGACCAGTGCCACTACAATGATTGCCAGCACCCACCAACACTGAAAAACAATGCAGATAAATAGCAGTTAAAAGATACAGTCTAAGGACTGGGGATTCATTAATAAAAAGCTCAGCATCAAACAACCAAGGGAAGGAATGGATTACTTAAAAGACTGAGTGCCTAGCAAAATATGTTAGATAAGTTCTTTCTTGCCTATATGCTGAATATAATCTGTTCCTCGCAAGCTACTTCAGTTATTACTCTTCTATTTATTGTCACTGTCTCTCTCTTAATTGGTACCATGTCAAACTTAATATTCGAGTTCAAAAACTCTTTTAAGTTTATAAGATTATTACTTCTCTATACTGACCTCGTTCAAAGATATATTGACATCAATATGAAATTAATCAAGCAGCATATTGCATATAGGTACCGTATCAATGTCAAGACCATCAGTAACGAATAATTGAAATATTAGGTGTCTTTCGAGACCCAATTCTCTTTGTATCAGATGCACTCCTTTTTATCTCTTCAAATATATTTCGTCTGAACTTGAATCAACAATCAAAACATGCAGATATCTTAAATTTTGAAAGCCAACTTGCAAACAGTGTGACAAGCCAAATCTGCACTTGAGCTTAATAGGATGTTAAAGAAATTATTACTCACCCACGATGATCTGGATTTCACACTCTTTGAAGCCCTAGCTAGCTGAACTTTCGCTTGAGTTGTAGTAGCAGCAGAAGACTCGATATTTGATGAAATGTCATCTGTTTCAGTAGAACCAAATGACCAATTACAAATAACAAATTAAGAAACGCAAGCCAAAGGGAGCAATAGAAAAGAAAAAAAAAAGATCTACTTTGTATTCGGCATCTTACCGATAACCACTCCCTGTTCGTGAACTAGAACAGCAAGGTCCTTGAATATTTCATTTGCTTGTCCAATTTGCTCTTCAATTTCTCTAAGACCATGCTCCCTCTCTTCAATAATGGCCTCGTTGAAAGCAATTTCATTATCCAGCAAATATAACTCCTGCCTGCATATAAATGTTCCACAAATTTGAAGCTTTCCAATATAAGTAATGAAAGAGTGTAAAGGAGTGATCTCACATATAAAGTACAAGATCCGGCTGCTATAAAGAGAAAATGTAAATGCCATGTTTCAAATGGCTTTACTATCCATTAAAACTGTTAGGAATAACACAACGATGAGAGTTTATAAAAATGTCCATCAACACAGACCAATCGGTTGAAAACACGAGTCACAAAAAAAAAAACAGAAAATTCTCATCCCATCAGTATGCCTGCATCACAAATCATACATGAAAAAGAATGGAAAGACAAATAACAAATTAACCAATACTAATATTGACAACTAAAGGCCAACTGAAGTAGAAATAAATTCAAAGCAAAAGGGGAGAGAATTAAGCATTTACCTCTTCTGTTCCATAAGAAATGGCTGATTCTCAGACACCACATACTCACCCGAGCTAGAGCCAGAGCTGTTGCTTAAGTTTCAAAAACACCAACATTTGAAGAAAGTGAATGACCAAACAACTTGATTTAAAATTCATTAAATACATAAAGGATAAGAAAACAAAAAAGTGGGAAAATATATACATTGTTGCTGATGCTGAAGGAGGAGGAACAGAAGGGGAGTAAGTAGACTCCCGTTCTGAGGCAAGTTGTTGGATTTTCTGAAATTCCTGCAACACCATTTGAAAATCTCTGGCAAGCTTTGCATCTTCAACTTTCTTATTTTGCTAAAAAATTAAACAACCCACTAAAAAAAAAGAAATATAAAAAATGAGAAGTTGGTTAAGAAAAGGATACATTACATTAACATTAATGTCACGATCGGATTCGCTGAGTGATTTGAGCTTAGCAGAAGTAACTTTCACTAACTCCAAAATTCTTTGCCTTGTGTTATGCCTGCCCATGCATCCCATAATTGAAAATTTTGTAAATACTAAAATTACATTAAAAGCAAATAGAATCTTTGATATTAAAATTAAAAGAGAGAAAAAAAGAAGAGACAGTTTTGGCGGTGATCAAGAGTGTCCTTGGAAGTTCCTATGGCGTCAACAAGTCGACGGAAAGCGGCAACGGCAGTGTTGATCTGGAAAATCCCAGCTGCCACAGCTTGTGATGGGCTCTTTGATGATGATCGAGAGCCATTCTGCAGATCTTGAAAGCTCATTTTTTTCGGTTCTGGATAATTAAATTAATTTAATTTGGGAAAGTGATATAATTTAGTGTTGGTATTATAGGCTTAAAGCTGAGAGAGGGCCAATTGGCTCAAGGCCAAAACCCCACTCTGTGACCAGTGGGTGATTGTTATACACCCCACATCAACTTTTTTTTTTTTTTAGATTATCGGTAAACCTCATATTGTAACTTTGATATGGATGCATTTCGATATAGATACGTGAGTAAATTGGTATCGTAAGGATGATATCCAAGACTCCAATTCGGACCTTAAAAATAATATTTCAAGCTTTACTTACTGGGTTGCACCCCGTGGGGACGACCCACATAAACCCATTAAGTGCTTTGTCTCTTAATCTGCCATTGTTATTTTCTTGAGTCTTAGAAAGCTTATCAGATGACCAAAATACTAATAAGAGATTTGTTGAAGTTAGTAGAAGATGGGAAAAAAAAAATCAATGAACATGATGGTGGAAGAATTTTTATGTGACGTGTCAAAATTTTTCTAAAATCAAATTTGACCTCCGTTGTCGCTATGGAATCGGACATTTAAGATTGTTGTTGGAAAGGTAAAGATTTCAAAGCCCCTTTAAATTGGCGACTAATGTTGAAATCTGATGTAACCCACTCAGTTAACCTCCGCTCCGGTTCTTGTTTTCCCAGAAGAAGTTCCAGCCAGGATCCCAGACGTAGCCCAGCCTTTGATAATCCACAACAAGGATACAATAGCAGTGGTAGATTGAGTGACTCTCTCAGCAATGTAACAGTAGATCAAAGATTCAATGATGTAAGTATGTAACAATGAAACAATTGAATTCAATTGAGATTGTAATGAATATTATTCCATCTTGCATTAATGAAAAGGACTCAGAAGGTCCATCGTTTCTAACATCAATTTGTCTCACAATACTACTAATCAGTGGCGGTGGCATGTTGGGCCCAGCAGGGGCCCAAAAAAATTTGGACCAAATCAATACCAGCTGCCGATTAATATAAATAACTGCTAGATTTCTTGTTCTTCAACTCGAATTTTGAAGCAGAATCTAAACAAAGTTAAAGCTGTGAGCAAGAAGAAACAAAGTGGACCGCTTCAAAATTCAGGTATTTTCTTTTACGTCTATTTGGTTCCCGAGAAAATGCATAGGGATTTTCTTTTTCCTGTTGTTAAAAATTAATTAAAGTTGAGTTACTTTATTAGGTTCATCTCAGTACAAGAAAAATTGTGGGCACAGTCAAACACAAAAAAAAAAAAAAATTAATACAAAAAAATTTATCAAATAATCAAACACAAAAAAAGTTTTTAGGCCTTAGGGTTTTGGATTAATTATGTGTTGCTATTTGCTAATATGAAATTGGGTTTCCATTATGCATTTATGCTGTCTGAGATTCAGCTGCTACACTTGCTTTGCTATCTAGGTTGCTGTTCAGCTGTGTGTGTCTTGCAGTCTTGCTGATTTTGGAGATTGATGTTGTATTGTTGTTATTTTTTTTTTTTACGATTGTTAATTATTATATAATAAATAGTTATATACTGCTGCATTTACATTATGTTATGCTGGTAATTGATATGTTCTGTGATGTGTGATCTGAATTATTCTTTTGTTTATTTGATATAGTTATGGAGAAATATTTTAAAAGAAAATCAACATTACAATCTTCTCCAAAGAAAACTAAGTATTGTTCAAGTGAAGATGTGGAAGTTAATTTACAAGATCTTCCTACAGATCCTGGATTAAGACCTCAAATCTCTTATTATGGTCATAATATCCGAGATGAAGTCCGAAGAGCATACTTACAAAAGGGTCATGTTCAACCTAAAAATCATAACTTTAAATTATCGAATTTTGGAAATCAAAAACGGCGGTTTGTCTCAACTTGGTTTGAAAATTTTGGATCTTGGTTGGAATATAGCATAGAAAAAGATGCTGCATTTTGTCTTTTTTGTTATCTTTTTAAAGAAGAGAATGGTAAACAAAGTGGTGGTGATATATTTGTTGGTCAAGGATTTAAGAATTGGAAGAAGAAAGAAAAATTTATTGAACATGAGGGAGATATCAATAGTGCTCATAATAAAGCTAGACAAGATTGTGAAGCGTTGATGAATCAGAAGCAGCATATTGAAACAGCTTTCTCAAGACATTCAGAAAAAACTCGAAGTGAATATCGAGCCCATTTGAATGCTACTATTGATTGTGTTAGATTTTTGTTAAAACAAGGGCTTGCATTTCGTGGGCATGATGAGTCTAAAAATTCAAATAATCGAGGTAAGTTTCTTGAGCTTCTACATTTCCTTGCTGACCATAATAAGGATATTAATGCTATTACTTTTGAAAATGCTCCTAGAAATCTTCAGTTGACATCAAATGAGATTCATAAAGATATTGTAACTTGTGCTTCAGTTGAAACTACCAATATTATTATTAGAGAGATGGGTGATGTTTTGTTTTCTATTCTTGTTGACGAGTCTCGTGATATATCTTCAAAGGAACAAATGGCTGTCGTTTTGCGTTATGTGGATAAAAATGGCTATGTGGTTGAGCGTTTTATCGGTATTGAACATGTTACTAGTACTACAGCTCTTTCACTAAAAGAGGCACTTGGCAAGCTATTTTCTAGGCATGGATTGAGTATGTCTAGGCTGCGTGGGCAAGGGTATGATGGAGTTAGTAATATGCGAGGCGAGTTCAATGGACTTAAAGCACTCATTTTGGAGGATAATAAATGTGCTTATTTTATTCATTGTTTTGCCCATCAACTTCAATTGGTTCTTATTTCTGTGGCAAAGAAGAATGAAGACATTAATTCTCTCTTCAATTTAATTACTATATTAGTCAATGTTGTTGGAGCTTCAGCAAAACGTCGTGATATTCTTCAAGAAGAACATGCTCGTGCAGTCATTGAAGCACTTAATAATTATGAGATTTCAAGTGGACGAGGTTTAAATCAAGAAATAACTTTGAAACGTCTTGCTGATACACGTTGGGGCTCACATTATGGTACGTTATTAAGCATAATTAGTATGTTTTCATCTATTACTAATATGCTTGAAATTATTTCGAATGAGGGAAATTCTGAACAAAGATTTCAAGCTACAACATTACTGAAATTCATGCATTCATTTGATTTTATTTTTAGCTTATTCTTGATGAAAAGAATACTTGGATTTGCATATAAATTATCCCAAGCATTACAAAAAAAAAGACCAAGCCATTGTGAATGCCATGAAATTAATTGGAGTGTATAGGCGAAACTTGCAAAACATGAGAGAGAATGTATGAGACTCTTTACTTGGTGAAGTTTCTTCCTATTGTGAGAATCATGACATTGATCTTCCTAATATGGATGATATTTTTTTGACTAATGGGAGATCACAACGCAAGGGTCAAAAGATCACAAATACACATCGCTTTCGTGTTGAGTTATTTTATGCAATTTTGGACATACAACTTCAAGAATTAAACAACCGCTTCAATGAGACGAACATGAGTTGCTCCTTTGTTTGGCATGTCTATGCCTAAATGACTCGTTTGCAGCTTTTGATAAACATAAACTATTGCGCCTTGCTGAATTTTATCCAAATGATTTTTCTTCAATGGATCTCATGGCACTTGAAATTCAGCTTGAAGTTTATATTATGGATGTTGGTTCTGATAATGATTTTTCAAGATTGAAATGGATTGGTGAGCTTGCAAGAAGAATGGTTGAAACTAGAAAAGATAAAGTGTTTCCATTAGTTTATTTATTGGTGACATTAGCATTGATATTACCGGTTGCTACAGCTACAGTGGAAAGAGCATTTTCAACTATGCATTATGTGAAAAATCGATTGCGAAATCGGATGGGAGATCAATGGTTGAATGATAGTCTAGTAGTATACATAGAAAATGATATTTTTTTTAATATTGATAATGAAGTAATTATCCAACGTTTTCAACATATGAAAGCTCGTCGAGGACAATTATAAATGTATTGAATGAAAATATATCAATGAAGTTCAAAATTTTGGTACTTATTTTTTGTTGAACTTTTTAACTTAGCCCCTCATGTGTTGAATCTCTGGCTCCGCCACTGCTACTAATAATGGAAACAACTTGATTCTATGAAAAATATATAGTAAAAGCAGACGCAGCTGCCAAACATTAATAAGACTAATTTAAGAAGTTATGAGAGAATCTCTTTTGCCAATCTTCCCCATATTCCACCAACCTCCTTCCTGCCATCCTTCCTCCAAAATGATCAAGATACCCCATGTTCTTCAACCAGCTCTCTATTTGTTACTCTCGCCGCCTCTTCCCCCTGGTCCCCACCTCTTCCTGTGTCTATTGGAACAGGTGTCACCTTATCAGCTTGTTGGGCTATGGCAGTAGCTTGTTAGGCTGTTTTAGTTGGGCCTCTCTCCCTCTTTCTCTGGTATGTCTTCAGCACTTGAGTCACAACATCTCCCTCCCCATCAAGAATCACATTGTCCTCAAGGTGAAGGTCCGGGAAGTGATGAAGCAGACTGTCAAAATGTTCCTATGTATTCTCAAATTCGGGTAGGTCAGTCAACTTCACCAAGACTTCCAAATTGCCATTCAACAATCGCCTGCCGCGAAGGAACTCCTCTGGTCGTACTTGAAGTTCATATTCCTCTGACAAACAATGTGGGAACGGTTTACTGGTAATGGTCGGAGAAATGGATTTCTTGAGTTGCGAAACGTGAAAAATCAGATGTATCTTTGCATCTGTCGGCATCAGAAGCTTATAGGCCACTGGCCCAACTCGTTGGATGACCTCAAACGGCCCGTAATATCACGGGCTAAGCTTCTCTTTTGGGCATCTCGCCAAGGACTTCAAACGGTACGGTTGTATCTTCAAGTAGACTCTGTCTCCAACCTGAAACTGTAGCTCACGTCGACCTTTATCTACTTGGGCTTTCATTTTATCCTAGGCAACCAACAAGTTATCTCGGAGTTCCTGTAAAATAGAATCGCGCTCCCTCAATTGCTCATTCAACTCGTGTACTGTGGAACCACCATCTGGGAAGCGAATCATGGGGGGAGGGTCTCGGCCATAGAGGGTCTTGAAGGGGGCCATGCCCGCGGAGCCATGAAAAGAGGTGTTGTACCAATACTCCGCCCACGGGATCCAACGAGGCCACGTTCGAGGATTGTCACTGGCAAAACACCGCAAGTATGTCTCTAGGCCACGATTGACCACCTCGGTCTACCCATCCGTTTGATGGTGATACGCTGAACTGCGCCTTAGCTTGGTGCCGGCTAAACGGAATAGTTCGGTCCAAAAAAGGCTTGTAAATACTCGATCTCTATCTGATAAAATGGACTGAGGGAACCTGTGGAGCCTCACAATTTCCTTGATGAACAAGGAAGCGACTGACTTAGCTGTGAAATGATGGCTCAAAATGATGAAGTGCGCATACTTAGACAGGCGGTCCACAACCACCATCACTGCGTCTACATGCAGTGCGCGTTGTAATCCTTCCACGAAATCCATGGATATGTCGTCCAATGTTTTTAGTGGAATCGATAGTGGCTGTAATAGACCACCGGGTGTAAGAGATGAGTATTTGTTGCGTTGACAAGAATCACAAGCTGCCACGAATTTCTGAATATCCCGTTTCATACCCCTCCAATATACTAACTCTGCCATGCGCCTATAAGTGCGCATGTAACCAGAATGCCCACCTCCTGGTGTGGCTTGGAACTCAAGAAGAAGAGGGTGAATGCTAGGTAATCCGGGCGGAAGGACCACTCTACCCCGAAAAAATAAGTGTCCCCCTCGAACTGTATACCCCTTGTGGTTGCTATTCCCCAAAATTAAGTCCTGCATAATCGGCCGCAGAATTGGATCCTTCTAAATTTCTAACTCAACTCCCTCCAGTGCGTGACACTGTCCAACCGACATCATGGCCAAACCAGAACTTCCTGTCGAATAATCGTCTTGTCCCCTTCGAGACAATGCATCGGCCACTCGATTTTCCTTCCCGGGCTTATATTGGATGGTAAACTGATATCCCGCGAGTTTGGCGATCCATTTCAATTGCCCCTCCTCCAAACACTGTTGATCCATCAAGTACCTCAGACTGACCTGATCGGATCGAATCACAAAAGGGCGGCCCATGAGGTAATGTCTCCATCTCTGAACCGCTAGGACTATCGCCATAAGCTCTCGTTCATAAACCGATTTGGCCTGTGATTGTGCAGACAAAGCCCGACTGAAAAAGGCCACAAGTTTTCCCTCTTGCATTAATACGGCACCCACCCTCTTACCCGAGGCATCTGTCTCCATGGTGAACTGTTTTTCGAAATCCAGGAGTGCTAACACCGGCACTATGGTCATGGCGGTTTTCAGATTTTCAAAGGCGTGTTGAGCAATTACATTC
This sequence comes from Zanthoxylum bungeanum, assembly GCA_019454045.1. Taxonomy (NCBI): domain Eukaryota; kingdom Viridiplantae; phylum Streptophyta; class Magnoliopsida; order Sapindales; family Rutaceae; genus Zanthoxylum; species Zanthoxylum bungeanum. Next base: position 31,089 of record SKCR01022857.1, read on the forward strand.
CACTGGAAGCCATCTTTCTTGAGGAGATCTGTAAGTGGCTTAGAGATCTTGCCGTAATTAAGAAAAAAATTTCTGTAATACCCGGTGAGGCCCAAGAACCCCCGTAAGCCTTTCAAATTAGTAGGTACCGGGCATTCAACCATACACGCGACCTTGGAACTATCTGCGGCTACCTCGTCTCCTGAAATGATATGGCCTAAATATTCTATACTTATTTGTCCAAAGTAGCACTTCTTTTTATTTACTACCAGTAAGTTATCCCGTAAAACCTCCATCACTTTCCTTAAGTGCTCTGTATGCTCCCCTAGACCAGAGCTGTAAACCAAGATATCGTCGAAAAAACTAACATGAATCTGCGAAGATAAGGGCGAAATATTTCATTCATCAAGCCTGAAAAGTGGTTGGGGGCATTCGTCAACCCGAAAGGCATGACCAATAACTCATAATGCCCTTCGTCGGTTCGAAATGTTGTTTTCTCCACATCCTCCTTCCGGACTCGAATCTGATGATAGCCGGTCTTCAAATACAGTTTTGAAAATATTGTCGCTCCCCCCAACTCATCTAACAGCTCGTCGATGATCGGAATAGGAAATTTATCTGGAATGGTGATTTTGTTCAACGCACGATAATCCACACAAAATCTCCAACTACCATCCTTCTTTCAGACCAACAATATCGGACTGGAAAATGGGCTGCTGTTGGGCCTGACTATGCCTGCTGCCAACATTTCTTGGACAATTCTCTCGATTTCATTCTTTTGGTAATAGGGGTAGCGGTAGGGCCGGACTTGGGGTGGTGCGGCTCCTGGGCACAACCTGATCGCATGGTCATGAGTTCTTTCCGTAGGGAGCAAAATGGGTTGATCAAATATCCCTTGAAATTCCTGAAGCAACTCTTGCACAGCCAGAGGCACTGGCCCGCTCTTCTCCCATTCATTGTCAAACCCTTCGCCGTTTTCTCTACATCCCACTATGAACCCCTCATCATCTTCTTGCAAAGCTTTCACCAAACTCTTGTATGTGACCATTCCTCGCCTCAGTGTCGGGTCTCCATTTAACGTAATCTTCTCATTTCCCCTCTTTATAGTCATTGTGAGTTCTTTGTAATTCGAAGCAAATTCCCCCAGAGTCTCAAGCCAAGTCACCCCCAACACCAAATCAGCACAACCAGTTTCAAATAGAAGGAAGTATTCCTTGAAGGTCAGCCCGGTTAATTCCACGGGTACTGCTCTGCAAACTCCTCCCTGCTACACGACCTCCATCTCCAAGCTCCACTCTAAACTTTCGGGTTCGATCTACTTGAAGCTGCAATTCCGTGGCCATGACGGAGATAAAAATGAGTTGGATGCCCTCTGTCGATTAAAACTACCACGGATCTTCCCAAAAATGTGCCCCTCATCCGTAGGGTCCTCCCAGCTAGTGCAAACCCCAGTAAGGATTTCATCGACACGGTCACAGTTCGTGTTGGAGTTGGTGCTCAGAGCGCCAATTCCCGGTTGTATTTCTTTTGAATACTTCTGTAAAACATTATTATTATGAATAATATAAGCAGTTTCTATAATATAATCTATCTTTTTATATGGTAAAGACGTAATGACCTTAGAATGATTAGTCATGGTACTGTTGCAAAAGCGTCGCAACTGACATTGAGTAGTATCATGATGTTGTCATTCTCAGACAGTTCCTAGTCAAGGTTTACACTACTTGGTCAGTATAGTAAACCCGTTGAGACTAGTACATGTCGTATACTGGAATATATGATTCCAATGGTTTCTCAATGAACCATTAGTCTTGGAGACTAGTATAGACGTGTAGGTGTTTATAGCGGATAAACACTAAACGACTCACCGAAGATTCTTAATGGATGGTACACCAACGTCAATAAGAATCTTCTCGGGTTGAGTAGCACTTGTGATTCTTAGACTTGAGATGCCATGTGGGCACATGAGACATTCTACACTTAGATAGCAGTCACGTCACCGATCTATTTAGATCAGACCTCCGCATGTTCATTGGGTGTAGATAGATCCTCAGGGTGTCCTATGCGTATCAAGATAGGATTCGTCAATTCTGTGTACCAGAGCATAGGTAGTCCATATGATTAGCAATCAGATAAAACCATGGGCCCGTGGTAAAGTTTAGAAGCTAGTTCTAAACATTCTTTTAGAGATTGCTAATAGAATAGTCGACTGGATAATCCCCATAGAGATTTGACGTTTACATCTATATCTCTGGGATTTATCCGGATACCTGTGACGGAGGAATTATACATTTGCCATGACCTCGACCTGTATGTGACCGGCGTAAACACACACGTATAACGCAAGCGCACGTATCGTTCAAGTAGTATAAAAATATCGATCCCACGAGGACTTAATTCCTACCGTTGTTATTAATATTGATATTATTTATTACAATATCTAATTAAATGGAGAAGAGAATGATTGTTTGATTGGTTGAAAGTGGTTTTACAAAATAAATAAATAAATAAAAAGACAAAAGAAAATATTAAGGAAAATAACAAAAGACACAAAGATCTAGGGTTGTGAATCATTCTAATATCTTTTAAAGATGAAGTGATTATTTTATGTTTGTGTAATAAATCAGTTTACTAACCTGGAACACTAAATTATGAAAAAGCCTTTGTCGATGGTCAGACGCAAATACCCAGTTTAACCCAATTGAACCATATGTCTATGTCAACCAAATTATCTGGATTCATTAAGTTTAAGTTCCAATTATGGCTACCCCCGCCCGACAGGTAAATGTCTATCCTGTAAGGAAATCTATTAAAGGGTTATCTATCCTCAAGGAAGATCGTGGGCTATTAAGTCTAAGGCTGAAACCTAAAATCCCTATGTCTAGTTCATTTTAGATTACCACATCAATCTTATTGGTGATCAGACAACAAGAAGCATTAAGCTTAAGACTTAATAAGTAAACTTTAAATTACCCAAACTATAAAAAACCCCTTATAAACCGGTGATATTAGAATTCATCACAACCCCAGATAACTAACACATAACTAGGGCTAGTAAAAACTTAAAAGTAAAAGACATAAAGTAAAAGCTGAAAAGTAAATAATATAAAATAAAATGCTAAGGTAAAATGAATTACTTTTACTATTTACTATTTTAGATATCTCCCATAAAATATATAAAACTTGTGATAATATTACCAACCGACCAATCTGGCGGTATTTATTAGTCAGGTTAAACCAGATAAAATGAATTACCAACCGACCAATCTGGCAGTATCCTTTTTAAGTCAATATTTTAAATAGTGAATATATATTTTTTAAGGGAGATTAATCTAAATAGTAACAACAAAAGAATTACCTTTCACCATAACTGGGGAAGTTACCTCCTCATGGTGAATAGTAAAAACTGTAAAAAGTAAAAAAGTAAATTACTATATTAACAAAACGTAATTAAAATTATTTACAAAACTAAAAACTAAAAAAAACTAAAAAACTAAAAGAAACTAGAGAGAGAAACTCTCTCTTTACATAAAATAGAAGAGAGAGAGTGGTACAACTAAAACTGAAATTGAAGCTCTATTTATAGGCCCTGGTAGGCTTCCAGCGTCGCGACGCCAAGGCCTTTGGCGTCGCTACGCCAGCTTTTGTCGATGTGGCACGCTCTGGTTCGTCGGTTTGCAGATTCTGGATAAGCTGATAAGGTGACACGTGGCGAGGTGGTTGGGCTTCAATTATTGTGACACGTGTCGGCTTCTGATTGGTCGATGAGATTCTTATCCGCCACGTGTCAGATAAGGATTAGATACTCAATGATTGATGCTGACGTGGCGATGACGTGGCGACACGTGGGAAAGAGACTGTCGGCACCGTAGGATTACGACACGTGGCACTTCCTGATTGGCTGATGATGACGTGGCGGTGAGGTGGCAGTTTGACTTGGTCAACCTGGTGATAAGGCTGATGACGTGGAGTGACACGTGGCACATGTGACGATGATGACTATCGGCACCGTAGGATGCTGACACGTGGCACAACGCATGTCAGCAGATCGGCTGTGATGGTGACACGTGGCACGGCGCACGTTAGCAAAGTCAAACTTTTCTCAGATTCTGATTTGGGACCCGGCGCACGTTAACACTGTTCGGCACACGTTAGGCATCGCGACGCTGAAGGTCTTGGCGTCGCGAATCGGAAAATTACCAAAATACCCTTTTCGCCCAATTTTCACTGTTTTGGCCCAAATCACCTCCAGAATGTCCTGAAACTTTATTTATCTACAAAATAACACAAAACACATCAAAATATTCACCAAAATCAAGAAACTATACAAAATATTAGGTTAAATGAGTGGGAAATAGTGATAGATTTACCACTCATCACACCCCCAAACCTAATATTTTGCTAGTCCTCGAGCAAAACATAAAATAACAAACCTAACATTTTGTTAGTCCTCGAGCAAAACATAAAATAACATAAATAAATTAACTAAGCCACTTTCGTAGGGATCACGGTTGCATTTAGCGTATGCAACAAGCCTTTAAACCCCTAGGTGTCCCTAGTGGACTAGTTGTAGTCTCGTGGGTTTACAGCAATGATACCCAACAACATTTTACAAAAGTAAAAAGGTAGTAAAACTAATGCACACAAAAGTAAAAAGACAAGCGAAAAGAGAATAAAGATGTTAGTGACTAATCAGTGAAACTTCTACTCCAAGTTACTAGTTGTTTTGTTTTATTCTAAATTACTGAATAGGCAAATTCTCCGATTATTTTTACCATTCTTCATATACATAGCCAACAAAATATTAAACAACTTATTTTTGCCCACAACAGTCATAAGTGCAGTTGATAAGAGAGTAATATTTTTGTCCTAAAGTTCTATCAGATTTCACACCTTTTTATAGCAATGGAATAATTTTTCTCATTTTTCTGATTTTTTTCTTTGATTTTTCTCTATTTTTTATTTATATACAATACCTTCCGACTGTAGACAACAGAAAATGGGTGACGCATGCTGTTCTAGACTCACGGCCTAGTTGGGAAGTACGAAATAACATGGAGTCGCCACCCGTTGTGAACCAGGACAAAGATTTAAGGCCGCACTCACCCCTCGCAAGGGAAGACCTTAAACCGTTGGGTTCGGAATGGTCCCTTACTTATGCCACTTGTAATGAGCGGATTTGTGCAATAATTTAACCAAGTCTACACAACATACATATTGGTCAAAGTAGTCTAAATTCTTATAAACCCTAAATCTAGGTTTGCATGCTTCAAAAGTAAACTTTCATTACGACAAACATTCGGTATCACACATCAAACATGTTAAATAAATAACGACCTAAACATAACATAACTTAAATTCCTAACACAAAAGGTAAATAACTAAGTCATGCCCAAAATAAAATAACATTCTAATAGCCTAATCATGCTCACATATAAGTTTGAGTGGAATGAAATATGTTGATATACGTGGAGAGGGGAAATCATGCATGAATTGTGGCAAATAATGGGTTTGGACGTGGGGTATAGTGGGGTTGATTCATTTAATGGCTTGGAAAGTTGATACCATGGTAAAAGTGAAGTCAATGGTTTAAAGTAAGTTGGTAGAAGGGTAAATCATGTTTGAATAGTGAATGGAAGGGTGAAAATGTGTGCATGGGCGTGGGCTTCTTAGATGGTGGGCTTGGTGCTTAATTTGTCTTGGTTTCATGGGCTTTGGATGTGGGTTTAGGTGTTTAGGTGGGCTTAGAGTGGTTTGCGGTGATTTTGGGCCAAAGATATACATCGAAACGAAGATTCAACAAGCGAACTCCGAGCGAACTTAGCGAATCAAAACCAAAATGTGTCAACTCTTGACTTTCCCTTTTCGACGACCATTTTTCGCGACTTCCATGACTTAAAAGGTAGTGCCTCCATTCGAGGCTCATCATCGGGCCGGTATGCAAAAATGCAATGCCTACAGTCGCCCCCACTTTGATGGGACTTGTGCAGTGTGTGACAATGACAATTCTATCAAAGTACGTGCAATGTATTTTTACTTACCTGGCTTGCATGCTGCCACCTGACTTGCATGCTGCCTCGAACTGAGTTGATGCTGCAGTGGACCTCGATCCTGGAACGTATCCCAATACCTGCAACCGACAACGGGGGCACCTCGACCCTGGGTACCTCGACCCAACACCGCTGATAATAGGGACCTCGCCCTCGAACTGATGATGTAGTGGGTACCTCGACCCTGGGCACCTCGACCCGAAACTACAACCGACAATGGGGGCACCTCGACCCTGGGCACCTCGACCCGGACTACAACCGACAACGGGGGCACCTCGACCCTGGGCACATCGACCCAAAACCGCTGAAAATAGGGACCTCGCCCTCGAACTGATGATGTAGTGGGTCATCGACCCTGAGCACCTCGACCCGGAACTACAACCGACAACGGGGGCACCTCGACCCTGGGCACCTCGACCCAACACCGTTGACAATAGGGACCTCGCCCTCGAACTGATGATGTAGTGGGCACCTCGACCCTGGGCACCTCGACCCGGAACTACAACCGACAACGGGGGCGCCTCGCCCCCAGACTAACACTGATGTGGGCCTCGCCCCAAACTGATATGGGCCTCACCCTAAACTGATACTAGTGTGGGCCTTGCCCTGTGACTCATCCCCAAGCTTATACTGATGTAGGCCTCGCCCCAGATTGATATTGATATGGGCCTCGCCCCCAAACTGATACTGATGTGGACCTCGCCCCCAGAACGAAAATGATGTGGGCCTTGCCCCGGACTAAAACTGATGTGGGCCTCGCCCCAAACTGATATGGCCTCGCCCCAAACTGATATGGGCCTCGCCCCAAACTGATGTTGGCCTCGCCCCAAACTGATGTGGGCCTCGCCCTAAACTGATGTGGACCTCGCCCCCTGACTGATGTTGATGTGGGCCTCGCCCCCAGACTGAAACTGATGTGGGCCTCGCCCCATACTGAAACTGATGTGGGCCTCGCCCCAAACTAATATGGGCCTCGCCCCAAACTGATACTAATGTGGGCCTCGCCCCAGATTGATGTTGACGTGGGCCTCGCCCCCAGACTAAAATTGATGGGGGCCTCGTCCCAAACTGATACTAATGTGGGCCTCGCCCCAAACTGATACTAATGTGGGCCTCGCCCCAAACTGATATGGGCCTCACCCAAACTGATACTAATGTGGGCCTCGCCCTAATCTGATGTGGGCCTCGCCCCCAGACTGATGTTGATGTGGGCCTCGCAGCCAGACTAAAACTGATGTGGGCCTCGCCCCAAAATGATATGGGTCTCGCCCCAAACTGATACTAATGTGGGCCTCACCCCAGACTGAAACTGATATGGGCCTCGCCCCAAACTGATATTAATGTGGGCCTCGCCCTAAACTGATGTGGGCCTCGCCCCCAGACTGATATGGGCCTCGCCCCAAACTGATACTGATATGGGATGGTCCATTCCCGAACCGCGTTCCATTCTCGGTTTGTTCATTCTTGGACTCTGCTCCATTCTCGGATTACCAAACCCGTGAAAACTGATACTGTATACTCGGAGTGTCATACCCGGTAAAACTGATGCTGTGTCTCCATACCCGAAGTGCCGCACTCGGCAAAACTGATTCTGACAAAGATTTGGGCCTCGCCCCCAGAGTGCCATACCCGGCCGGATTGATCCTGATAAAGATATGGGCTTCGCCCCCCAGAGTGTTATACCCGACAAAAATGATTCTGACAAAGATGTGGGCCTTGCCAACCAGAGTTTCATACCCGGTAAAGACTGATAGTGATGTGGGCCTCAACCCGCAGAGTGCCATACCCGGCAAAGACTGATAATGATGTGAATGATTTATTTCAAACTATACTGCTCTCCTCGAGACAATCCTGATAGCTAAACATATTTTTGTCTTCAACGAATGCTTCGTGTCGAAACCAGAGAACCTTCAAAGTACTTGATACACTTAATTTCGATTGTCTGAATGGGTGATCTGAACTAGACTCTTAGTGTGTGTGTGCTAAGGCTCTTTCGCAGCTTAGTCCTTTAGTAAGCCAACTTGGTGATTTCGTTTCAGAGAATCAAACCAGTGGGTCTAACCAACCTGGATGTCTTAATCACATTCTGTGATTACTTCAGCATACTCAATATGATATGGTCTTCTTCATCTTTTTTTTTTGTCTCTTTCTTTTCATTTTCTCTTTTCATTTTCTTTTTTTTCTTTTCTCTTTTCTTTTCTGACACATCTACCCTTTAAGGTAGCATTTCTCCTCATGGTGGTCCTAATACTCGCCCATGGGTAGCTTCACGCTTATCGGTTATAGGTGGTCTATTTTTTTATTATTTTTTTTATTTCAGAGACTTTTTTTCTTTATTTCCAACCATATCATATATCATAGCATCAGTAAACAAGTGTGGACACCAGGCAAATGGTCATTCACTAATACATCATCTTTTCAACTAGTCACCTTGATAACTACTCAGGCTTCTACTGCTAGGATCCCGTAATCAAGTGCTCGTGAGTGTGAGTGAGATCAATCCATTCAGAATACCGGAAGAGAGCGTGTCTCGCACTTATCGTTTCTAGGGTTTCTCCCTACAGCATACAATGTCATCACCGGACATATGTCTAACCATCAAAGACTTCTCTCTCTCATTTTTTTCATTTTTTTTTAAATAACACAAAATAAACAAGATACTAATACAGAAGACTAGAGGTTAAGATCCAGATTCAGCTTACGTTTTTTACCACGATCGTCCTCGGACCATTTGATCTTGGAAAGGACAGGGTCCATATGCAGTTCAAATGCCAAGATTTGGTCAATTAAATCCGGGGCAGTTCTGGCTGTGAAAAGGAGTTCGTTCATAGGTTTTGTTACGAACCCATTTCTCCGGTTGTCTTCAAGAAACACATAAAGAAAATCATAAAATCCATCAACGTTAAACAATCCAAAAGGTTTCTGGTGTATGTTCAGGTTCGCCCAAGATAGCACTATAAAAATTTCCTCCAACGTGCCCAAGCCTCCTGGTAGAGCAATAAAAGCATCTGCACGGTTAATCATTTCCACCAGTCGCTCTGACATCCCCGGCACGAGCAATTCTTCTCCGTTTGATGGTCCTATCAGATTCGCCTCCACCAAAGGTTTTGGGATGATTCCCAGAACTGGAATGCCTCTGTCATGTATAGCCTTTGAAACAATTCCCATCAGTCCAAGATTGCATCCACCGTATATTAAGTGTATATTTCGTTCAGCAATGACTCGACCCAATTCTTGTGCCGCCTCTATGTATTGCGGTTTAGTACCCACACTGGTACCGCAAAACACACAAATGGTTTCAACTCGTCTTCTTGAAGTGGCTTCCATTTTCTCTCTTTTACTTGGATGTATATCTGGATGTGTTGAGGAGAGAAATGTTGAGCTGAATTTATAGAACCTGAAAAGGGGTGAGTAATAATTGCACTAATATCTTCCACTGAATGGTTGTTAGCTAAACCACAAAAGAATTCGTCAGAGGTCAAAAAGTCTCTGGATCCTGTCTACGACAATAAGAGAAAACAACAAAAGAAATCGTGAGCGGTCAAAAAGTCGTGGATTCTATCCACGAAAATAAAAGAAAATACCAAAAGAAGTCCTAAAAGGTCAAAAAGTTGTGGATCTTGTCCACCACAATAAGTCATGAAAGGTCAAAAAGTCGGGGATCCTGTCAACGAAAATAACAGAAAATAACAAAAGAAGGCAAATCAAAGCAATAATTAAAGCAAAGGAATTATGTACTCAATACGCCTCTTGCTTGGTATAAATTCATTAGGATGCGTCTCAGGAATTCTTCATTTACTCTGCCACCCCTAATGAATTAGCTCTCATCTTTGTGATTGCCAAGCACCATTCCCTCTGTCTTAAAATGCTATGTCTTTGCTTTTACCTACAAAAATAACACACAAAATTAAAGACTCTACAACATGTATACACAAAGCATGAAAACAGAAATCGCAACAAAGTGCATGTGTGGCCTCCCTGCTAACGCTAAATTCATCGTCTTCAGCCAGACATTACCGAAATCCATTTGTCAAGGTGGCTTCGATGTCATCCTTAGTGCTTGTGTCACCTTTTGATCTTTGCCGCTTTCTTTTCTTTTTTCTTCTTTAAAACCTGCGAATACAAAACAACAGAATAAAGACGTGTGCATGTAATGTATACGTATGCAAGTGTAGAGGTCCTCCCTATTCATGATGGATTAGATCCTCGTTGTGCTCCTTGGAGCCGCATGTCTCTGGTCGCCCCCTGCTGGTTCTTTTTTCTGTTTAAAACCTGCAAACATAGGACAAACACAAGAATTGCAAGTACGTTACGTGTATGCATGTATGGATATGTTTCCTATCCCGTTGGGTTAGGTCTTCTGCCAATTCTCTTGGTGACTGCTCAGTCTTCTCTTCCTCAAGCTAAATACAACTTCAATCTGTCAACTTTTATCGGTTCGGTGAACTCATTCTCTTTTAAATCGGATAGTCTCATTGCCCTGTTTCTCATTGCTGAATGACTATACTGTCTTTTCTGCTTACTTCTTCTGAGGATTCCCCGTGTTCTAAACATCATCGAGCATCATAGTACTAGGGTTGAATACTTTTGTCAAATATACTCATGTTGCAAGTTGAAAAACTTAGGCAAGTAAGTGAAATGAACGTCTTTATTATCATAAAAAAAAGGTTCGAGCATGTAGACAAAGTCAATGTCCTTATTATTAATAATGCTGGATCATAATTGAATAAGATCAGGGAAACAAGCATCCCCATAAATTGTAACTTTATCTTCTCTTGCTTTCTTATTTCCTTCGACCATCAATTTCTCCAGGTACAGTAGTTCATCTTCCCATTCACTTCCCCTTTCTGCAACCTCTGTCTCGTAATTGTCTGAGAAGCTTTCCCAGAAATCCTCTCTCTGCTCTATTTCACCTTTACCATTGTTGCCCTGTATCCCCATGCGAGAAGTTTGGTGGTGGTGGGTTTGAAGGACACGGCTGTCGGGTAGGCCGAAATTGATCATGTAGGTGGGTGGATGTGTGTGTCGGGTTGTTTTTTTTCGGGGTCGGGTATTTTGTGGGCATCAATGAGGTTTTGGATTTCATGCCTAAGGCGGGTGCAATTGTCAGTGTCATGGCCTCTTTTCTGGTGGAGGTAACAGTAAAGGTTCAGGTTAAGGTAGCGTGGCACAGGGTTTGGAAGTGGTTTAGGTTTTAAGGGACTTAGGAGTCCTTGCATTTTTAGCTCTTCGAACACCCTTGACAAAGGTCTACCTAAATTGGAGAATTGTCTGTCCCTGGTAGGGACGATCTCAGAAGGAGGGAGTTTGGTCTCCGAAGGTTCCCCGATGGTCTTTCCATTTTGATTGTAGAACTTTTCGTTATCGGCTATACGGAGTACGGTCAAACTAGCCACAACATTAGTCAGAACTTGCAATATCTCAATAATTCCTGTTACTTTGGTCTCCAATTGATCCAGGCGGGATCCCTCGTTGGCTGACTCACTCATGTTGGCTGATGGTCTTCTGACAAGTCTTCCCCAATCCAATGGGTATCTATGATGGCTTTTTAGAACACAAGGGGTTAGCATGATGCGTGTATGCATGAGTGCATGTCATGTATGTGATGTATGGAATAAATAAGCTTATAAAAGAATTTGCACTAATTGGCCCATTATCATTTTAAAGGGTTCAATCATATTATTGCGCGGTGCAAACTTGTCCCAGTTGAAATGGCCCAACAAGTTTATACTTTTTCGATACATGGCTAAACAACTTCAAATGATAAGAAGCTCAAATACAAAATGGCCCATTGGCATTTTAGAAACTTTTGACCCAATTGTCAAAGGACACGAACTCGTTCCAGTTTAAATGGCCCAACCAGTTCATATCTCTTGACAAAAAGTCCAATTGAATCCAAATAACGATGGTCTCAAACACAAGCATAAAAGAAATGATTTCTATAGGTCATACAATTAGGGTTTGCATGCAGGTTTAAAAGAATGTAAACAAAGGTTCCCACTGACGAAGGTTTGCTCACAACTAGGACTCCCCACTCAAGGGTTCGAGCGACCAAGTGAGCACACCCTTTTTATACCTTACGGTACGTGCCAACGAGTTATGGTGTGTGACTGACTGTCAAATGGATTTCCCATTGTAGATTCCCCAGAGGGAGGGTGGAGCGAGGCTCTCTTAAGTACCCTAGCCTCTTAGGCTCTTATCGCTTGGTGTCAGGAATAAACAACGAGTCCTCCAAATTAGTCTATCACAATGAGCTATGGGTGAATGATTATCTAGGTGCCCTCACAGCTTTTCTTTATAGAAAGGTAGTGAGTGAAGGAAGACACCAAACCATCACCTAGCTTTAATAACACCTTTGATTAAACTCTCTAAACCCACAGTAGACATGGTTAATTTAAAGCACAAATCACAAATATTACAAGACATTATTTCGGGGCCGATTCTCTTATCCCCAGTGGAGTCGCCAGACTGTAGACAACAGAAAATGGGCGACGCATGCTGTTCTAGACTCACGGCCTAGTTGGGAAGTACGAAATAACATGGAGTCGCCACCCGGTGTGAACCGGGACAAAGATTTAAGGCCGCACTCACCCCTCGCAAGGGAAGACCTCAAACCGTTGGGTTCGGAATGGTCCCTTACTTATGCCACTTGTAATGAGCGGAATTGTGCAATAATTTAACCAAGTCTACACAACATACATATTGGTCAAAGTAGTCTAAATTCTTATAAACCCTAAATCTAGGTTTGCATGCTTCAAAAGTAAACTTTCATTACGACAAACATTCGGTATCACACATCAAACATGTTAAATAAATAACGACCTAAACATAACATAACTTAAATTCCTAACACAAAAGGTAAATAACTAAGTCATGCCCAAAATAAAATAACATTCTAATAGCCTAATCATGCTCATATACAAGTTTGAGTGGAATGAAATGGGTTGATATACGTGGAGAGGGGAAATCATGCATGAATTAGTGGCAAATAATGGGGTTTGGACGTGGGGTATAGTGGGGTTGATTCATTTAATGGCTTGGAAAGTTGATACCATGGTAAAAGTGAAGTCAATGGTTTAAAGTAAGTTGGTAGAAGGGTAAATCATGTTTGAATAGTGAATGGAAGGGCGAAAATGTGTGCATGGGCGTGGGCTTCTTAGATGGTGGGCTTGGTGCTTAATTTGTCTTGGTTTCATGGGCTTTGGATGTGGGTTTAGGTGTTTAGGTGGGCTTAGAGTGGTTTTCGGTGATTTCGGGCCAAATATATACATCGAAACGAAGATTCAACAAGCGAACTCCGAGCGAACTTAGCGAATCAAAACCAAAATATGTCAACTCTTGAATTTCCCTTTTCGACGACCGTTTTCCGCGACTTCCATGACTTAAAAGGTAGTGCCTCCATTCGAGGCTCATCATCGGGCCGGTATGCAAAAATGCAATGCCTACACCGTCTATGTAGCGAGTGTTGGGTCGGTGACTCCCAAACCAGTTGGCTTTAGGGCACCAGGTGTTAAGACACCCCTACAGACTTAATTACTCAGACTTCATATATATATATTTTTGCAGCATCTTCAATCCATGTAACGAGCTTTTTGCCAGTGACTCCCAAACCAGTTGGCTTTAGGGCACTAGGTGTTAAAACACCCTTACAGACTTAATAACTCGGATCTCATACGTTTTTTTTTTTTTTTTTTTACTCCATTGCTTTTTGAGATGTTTCCTCCAATTAAACTAGAGCACTGAATATTACAAACTTTTCAATTTTAGCTCATGTCCGTATGTTACTATATATGTTGATAATATCTGTCAACTGAGCATATGAAGATCAATTTTAGTTCGTTTTAAGGAGAATTCACAAATTAAATAATTCAAAATGAAATAAACAAAAATTAACTTGTTTCGAAATAGGTTTGAGATACGTCTCAGGAGTGGAAACTCCTTACTCAGCTATCTCTTACCAATTTTACCTTTTTAGTCAAATAAAAATGCAAAATATTTTTGTAATTTTTGAAAATTTTCCAATTTTTTTGTATTTTTCGAAAAATTTTGGACTAAAAATAAAAATAACACACAAACTAAAAACAAGGTACTGATCAACTAATTCCCTCCCCCAAACCTAAATGAGACATTGTCCCCAATGTCTTAAACAGTAAAATTAGAGTTAAGAAGGTCGTACCTGGTTAGCTGAAATCTACAGGAAATTAAAGGTTAAGATCCAGATTAATCCGACGTCTTTTACCACGATCGTCCTCGGACCAATTTATCTTTGAAAGGATAGGGTCAACTTGTGGTTCATAGGCTATGAGTTGGTCTATTAGATCCGGAGCAGTTCTGGCAGTAAAGAGGAGTTCTTTCAAAGGTTTTGACACGAACCCATTTCTCCGAGCATCATCAAGAAACACACAAAGAAAATCATAAAATCCATCAACGTTGAACAGTCCAAGCGGTTTCTGGTGTATGTTCAGGTTCGCCCAAGATAGAACTATAAAAATTTCCTCCAATGTACCTAAGCTACCTGGCAAAGCGATAAAAGCATCAGCACGGTTAATCATTTCTACCAGTCGTTCAGACATACCTGGCTCGATCAGTTCCTCTCCGTTTGATGATCCAATAAGATTTGCCTCTGCCAATGGTTTTGGGATGATTCTCAAAACATGACTGCCTCCCTCCTGTACAGCCTTTGAAACGATCCCCATAAGTCCGAGATTGCCTCCGTCATATATTAAGTGCATATTCATTGCAGCTAAGACTCGACCCAATTCCTATGCTGCTTCTACGTATTGTGGCTTAACTCCAACACTACTACCGCAAAACACATAGATGTTTTCAACTCGTCTTCTTGAAGTGGCTTCCATTTTTTATGTATTTCTTTTTTAAATCAGGATGCCTTCAAAAGTGCAATGACGGGCTGAATTTATAGTACCTGAAAAAGGGTGAGTAATAATAGCACTAATATCTTCCAAAGGACGATTGTTAGCTAAACAACAAAAGAAATCTTGAAAGGTCAAAAAGTCTGGATCCTGTCTACGAAAATAAAGATAATTACAACTGAAAAGCGAATCAAAGCAATAATTAAGGCAACGGAATTGTGTACGCAATACGCCACTCGCTTAGTATAAATTCATTAGGATGCGTCTCAAGATTTCATTCCTTACTCAGCCATCGCTAATGAATTGTTTCTCATCTTTGATTGCCAAACACAATTCCTTCTGTCTTAAAATGATTTGTTTGTGCCTTTCCCTACAAAAATAACACACAAAATTAAAAAGTTCACACAAAATATGAAAACAAATTACAACAAATTGCATGGGTTGCCTCCCTGCTAGCGCTAAATTTTTCGTATTCAGCCAGACGTGACTGAAATTCATCTGTTAAGGAGGTTTCAATGTCGTTTTGGATGTCCGATTAAAGACAATCCCGTGTGCGTTGCTTTTGAAGGGTCTCTTCCAACGGTAAAGTGGCAAAAAGAGTTTTGTCTCATTCAGTGCTCGTGCCACCTTTTTGCTCCTTGTTGTTCCAGTGATTCCTGCAAAGAAAGAAAGAAAATCAGGAGGTCTCATATGGTGCTTGACTTGGAATGGGAGTTCCATTCTGTCAAGCTTCTGGGCGATATCTTTGATTTGTACTCCCCAAAACAACGATGTTTCTCCTGAATGCTATGGATTTTCAATTTGGTCTGATAGTTGCTCCTCCATTTGCTATGCTTCTTGTTCCACATTTTCTTCACAGATGTATTGTAAAATTTTTGTATTCAGCTCTTTATCTGTCATCTGTGAAATACATGCTTTAAAATTGTCAACCTGAGGATGCAAAGATGTTTCTGACATTAGGTTTTCATCCTCTGATACGACTGGAATGGATGGTTCAGATAGATCTTCTTCAAACATCATGGTAAAGCATGCTCCAAGATCTTCATTTTGAGGATTGAAAGTTTGATCCTCCGTTATTGGTACAGTTGGTACAAATAGATCAGCTTCATCCTCGTCAGAGTCTGAATAATAAAAGTCAAATTGAGACTTTGCCGGTTTGGGCTCCTGAACTGATACCTCTGGTTGTTGATACTGCTCAGCCTCCTCCTCTGTTGAAGTGTCATTGTGAAATGATTGGTACTCGAAGGCTTCATCAGTGTCATCTGAAACTGGTTCTTGAGGTATGTAGTTCTGGTTTTCTGTGAATTGTCTCATTTGATCTGTCATCCTCTGAATGAATTCTGATTGTCTCTGAATTTGTGTCTAATTGAGGTTCCCGTTCTTCGAGCCAATGTTTGAGCGTGTGAATCAACTGATCTTCCTCGGATGGTTCTGTTTGTTGATGAAGTTCGTTGATGGATGGTGGATAAGATGGATAATATGATGGTTCTTCGTACCTTGAATGATTCCAATAATTCTGCCACTCTGAAAGGTATATACATTGATCGCTCGGGTGGTTACCATCACATAATACACATCTCCCCATTTCGTTCTGTTGAGCAATTGTAGAATTGCTTGGTTCTGGCATCCAGTGATAATCATTGGGCTGGACAACAGGCCTCAGAAAACCGGACTATTGCTCCCAAATGTGGGGTGTATCTTCTTGTAAGGTTCGTAATCTCTCAATCTCCCAGTAGTGTTCCATTTTTCAACCACCTGAAAAAGAAAGAAATAAAAATTACAGATAAAAATAAAGAAAATTAGATACAAGTAAATTAGATAGCTTCAAAATTAACAACTCAAGAAATATAAGTCCCCGGCAACGGCGCCAAAAACTTGACCGGCGTAAACACACACGTATAACGCAAGCGCACGTATCGTTCAAGTAGTATAAAAATATCGATCCCACGAGGACTTAATTCCTACTGTTGTTATTAATTATTGATATTATTTATTTACAAATATCTAATTAAATGGAGAAGAGAATGATTGTTTGATTGGTTGAAAGTGGTTTTATAAAATAAATAAATAAATAAAAAGACAAAAGAAAATACTAAGGAAAATAACAAAAGACACAAAGATCTAGGGTTGTGAATCATTCTAATATCTTTTAAAAGATGAAGTGATTATTTTATGTTTGTGTAATAAATCAGTTTACTAACCTGGAACACTAAATTATGCAAAAACCTCTGTCGATGGTCAGACGCAAATACCCAGTTTAACCCAATTGAACCATATGTCTATGTCAACCAAATTATCTGGATTCATTAAGTTTAAGTTCCAATTATGGCTACCCCCGCCCGACAGGTATATGTCTATCCTGTAAGGAAATCTATTAAAGGGTTATCTATCATCAAGGAAGATCGTGGGCTATTAAGTCTAAGGCTGAAACCTAAAATCCTTATGTCTAGTTCATTTTAGATTTACCACATCAATCTTATTGGTGATCAGACAACAAGAAGCATTAAGCTTAAGACTTAATAAGTAAACCTTTAAATTACCCAAACTATAAAATAACCCCTTATAAACCGGTGATATTAGAATTCATCACAACCCCAGATAACTAACACATAACTAGGGCTAGTAAAAACTTAAAAGTAAAAGACATAAAGTAAAAGCTGAAAAGTAAAATAAAATAAAATAAAATGCTAAGGTAAAATGAATTACTTTTACTATTTACTATTTTAGATATCTCCCATAAAATAATATATAAACTTCTGATAATATTACCAACCGACCAATCTGGCGGTATCCTTTATTAGTCAGGTTTAAACCAGATTAAAATGAATTACCAACCGACCAATTTGGCGGTATCCTTTTTAAGTCAATATTTTAAATAGTGAATATATTATTTTTAAGGGAGATTAATCTAAATAGTAACAACGAAAGAATTACCTTTCACCCTAGTTGGGGAAGTTACCTCCTCATGGTGAATAGTAAAAACTGTAAAAAGTAAAAAAGTAAATTACTATATTAACAAAACGTAATTAAAATTATTTACAAAACTTAAAACTAAAAAAAAAACTAAAAAACTAAAATAAACTAGAGAGAGAAACTCTCTCTTTACATAAAATAGAAGAGAGAGAGTGGTACAACTAAAACTGAAATTTGAAGCTCTATTTATAGGCCCTGGTAGGCTTCCAGCGTCGCGACGCCAAGGCCTTTGGCATCGCTACGCCAGATTTTGTCGATGTGGCACGCTCTGGTTCGTCGGTTTGCAGATTCTGGATAAGCTGATAAGGTGACACGTGGCGAGGTGGTTGGGCTTCAATTATTGTGACACGTGGCGGCTTCTGATTGGTCGATGAGATTCTTATCCGCCACATGTCAGATAAGGATTAGATACTCAATGATTGATGCTGACATGGCGATGATGTGGCGGTGACGTGGCGACACGTGGGAAAGAAACTCTCGGCACCGTAGGATTGCGACACGTGGCACTTTCTGATTGGCTGATGATGACGTGGCGGTGAGGTGGCAGTTTGACTTGGTCAATCTGGTGATGTGGCTGATGACATGGAAATGACGTGGAGTGACACGTGGTACACGTGACGATGATGACTGTCGGCACCGTAGGATGCTGACACGTGGCACAACGCATGTTAGCAGATCGGCTGTGATGGTGACACGTGGCACGGCGCACGTTAGCAAAGTCAAACTTTTCTCAGATTCTGATTTGGGACCCGGCGCACGTTAGGCGTCGCGACGCTGAAGGTCTTGGCGTCGCGAATCGGAAAATTACCAAAATACCCTTTTCGCCCAATTTTCACTGTTTTGGCCCAAATCACATCCAGAATGTCCTGAAACTTTATTTATCTACAAAATAACACAAAACACATCAAAATATTCACAAAACTCAAGAAACTATACAAAATATTAGGTTAAATGAGTGGGAAATAGTGATAGATTTACCATTCATCAGTATGATTCAGCGAGATTATCCGTGATCGTCATAATTTATGGGTGGATAAATTATGGACACGAAATTTGACTTCGTGACGGATATACCTAAATCTAGAGAGTCTCAATAATGAAATATACTCGTAGAGTACTAGAGCAACACATATAAATGATGTTAATTATTTATAAAGTCGTTTAAAGGTTAAACGCAAGATATATGCTAAGGGACCCGATAGTCATTTGATTAATTATTGTGTATTTATATTTAATATTTGATTAATTTAAATACACATTAATTAATAGTGAAATTGAGATATTTGACTTATATCCTAAATGAATATATGTATTTGATATTTAATGTAATATAATACATATATTTAATATATTTGTATTTAATTAATTAATTAATTATTAATTGTTAAATGATTAAATTAATTAAAATATAAATATCTTAACTTAGGATATTTAAATTAAATGGCTTAGTTGCCTTTGTTGACCAAGTTTTAAATATCTAATAAAGTGTTTTTTAGATATTTAATCAAGTTGATCAAACTTTAGTTAAATGAAATTGAAATGAAATTTGTTGTATATGCTTAAGGTGAATTCGGCCAAGGGCATTTTTTACCACAAGTATATATTGTTTTCATTTCATTTCCATTTGATAACCTAATACACTTTACAAAGAAACTCCATTAAAGAAAACAAAGAAAGCTTGTGAGGAAGAAAGTTAAAAACAAAGAAAGCTTGGATTTTAGTAAGTTTCTTCAACTTACTATTAGAAAGGAAAATGTTCCTTAGAATCTAGGCTACATCTTGTGATGTTCTTATGTTATTCTTTTCTTTATTCTTTCTGTTTTTGATGATGGAAGTTTTGTTGAAAGTGTTGAGCATGTATGATGATGGAAGCTTATGACTATTGTAGTTATAAGTATTCTTTTATGGTTTTGGAAACCTTGTTGCTAATCTAGAGTTGTTGGTCCACTCTAAGATGACCTAGATTTGATCTTGAGTTGTTTCATTGTGTTGAGACTTTGATTGGATGGAAGAATGATGTTTAAAGTAATTGATTTAACCAATTTGGTCTAATTTGTTCATTTTGAAGAATTTGAAAAATTAGGGTTTAAGACCTCATCCAAATTTGAGGATTTTCATTTATGTTGTGTATTTGGATGTTTATATGATGCATATAAAGTTTCATGTTGATTGGATTACATCTTGATGTGTTTAGAAGCATGAAATGACAAAATGCACAAATTGGAACCCTTGTGAAGCTCTCGACCAAGGAGAGAAAATTTGGGGATTTTGTTGCTTTTGGTGTTTTGATGTTTTGAACATGCTAAGTTCATCTTAGAAATGATTTAGAATCATTCAAAATTGATTTGATCAATTTCGGACTAAAATGGACAAAAATATCAAGTAAGGGTAATTCGGTAAATTCACTTAAATATGATTTATTGAATTTTATTTTCATAATTTGATTATTGGATAATTAAATAAATATGTTTATTTAATTAATCCGAGAAAAAGTTTTGAAACCGAAAATTTGATTTTCCACCGCTTCCGCTGCGTTACCGGATTTACACCCTAAAAACCCCTACAGTTCGCTCCCCAACTAATTGGCCTGACCCCAGCCCTTCTCCTTTCTGAACTAATTTCGGCCCTTCGACTAAACCTTGGGCCTCTTCTCTTTTCGATTCTCCCATATGTGGTTCCTCCTGCGACACGCCCATCTCGCAGAACTGACCCAACTCAAACTCTTCCCATGGTAATACCTCTTCCTGAGCAGGCAGTTCCCCTTCGCTGAATCCTTCATCCACCACACAAACTCACAGGGATGGGTGTCTGCACACATGCCCCGTAATGTATCTGTCATTGCAGCGAAAACACAAGTTATTCTGCCTCCAGTACTGCTATTCTCCTTCGCTCAATCGCCTGAAAGGTAGCGGTCTAGGATCGTGTGATCCGTAGCTGGAGGCACGTCCGGATTGGTTCGATGGAACAACTCGGGTCGTCGGGTGGAGATTAGGTTGAGAGGTCGGTCGATTCATTTCTGTCGTCGTTGTCGCGAGTGGGTTGTTTGCCGGGTTAATGGGCATTGATGAATTATTGCAATAGTTACCCTTACTAGGGTTGAACTGGAAATAATTAGTGGCTCGAGGACCCATGACTGTTGATCCAGCTACTGACTTCGACCCGAGGCCCAAACCCAACCCGCCTCCACTCCACCCCCCCCCCCGGCCCATTTCTTCCCAGCCCAAATTGAGTGGTTTCCTTCTTCCTCAGTGTGTCGCTCGTGTACAAATTCAGCTTCTCCTCCAAGTCAAGAGCTAAACTCATCACAGCTTTCAGGCCAAAAACTTTCCAAGGTCTCATCTCTACCTGTAATTCTCTGCGCAAACCACACGTGAAAAAATATACCAGAAGTTCTTCTTCCGCCTTGGGCGTCGACCCTGCTGCGAGCTCAAAGGCTTCCACATACTCTGAAACTGTTCCCTCTTGTTTCAGGGCTATCAAAGCAGGGTAGCCAGTGGGTCCAGAGGTATTCCGAAATCGTACGAGCAATTCTTTTTTGAGCGTTTTCCAGGATCGAATCGGCCACCTTATAGTGGAATATTGGTACCAATTGAGGGCAGCTCTCTCGAAGCAAGCTGCGGCCAACTGCACCTTATCCCCCTCCCTAAATTCATGCACCATGAATAATTTTTCGACTCTAAAAATCCACCCATGTGGATCGAGCCCCTCGAACAGCAGTAGCTCCAATCGCCGAGGTTTGGTACGTTCCCCCGGCACTGGAAGTTCCCCATCCTCGTCATCTCCTAGGTCCATCTCCACCGTGGGTATTTCAGCATCTCTTTTTCCGAGCCTTCTCCGACCTCTGTTCTCTTCCCTTTCTCCTCTTTCTTTTGGTTACTCTGCATTTCAGTTAGCATCTCCAGCAGTGTGTCCAATCTTGTATACACCTCCTTCATCGCTCCTTCAACCTTTTCTAATCTCGTCTCTATTCTTAATCCTTCACGGGTCGTGACCATACCCCACTTGTTCACAGTCCGAGGAACGAATAACGCTCTGATACCAAAAGTTGATGTAACCCACTCAGTTAACCTCCGCTCCGGTTCTTGTTTTCCCAGAAGAAGTTCCAGCCAGGATCCCAGACGTAGCCCAGCCTTTGATAATCCACAACAAGGATACAATAGCAGTGGTAGATTGAGTGACTCTCTCAGCAATGTAACAGTAGATCAAAGATTCAATGATGTAACAATGAAACAATTGAATTCCATTGAGATTGTAATGAATATTCTTCCATCTTGCATTAATGAAAAGGACTCAGAAGGTCCATCGTTTCTAACATCAATTTGTCTCACAATACTACTAATAATGGAAACAACTTGATTCTATGAAAAATATATAGTAAAAGCAGACGCAGCTGCCAAACATTAATAAGACTAATTTAAGAAGTTATGAGAGAATCTCTTTTGCCAATCTTCCCCATATTCCACCAACCTCCTTCCTGCATTCCTTTCTCCAAAATTATCAAGATACCTCATGTTCTCCAACCAGCTCTCTATTTGTTACTCTCGCCGCCTCTTCCCCCTGGTCCCCACCTCTTCCTGTGTCTATTGGAACATGTGTCACCTTATCAGCTTGTTGGGCTATGGCAGTAGCTTGTTGGGCTGTTTTAGCTGGGCCTTTCTCCCTCTTTCTCTGGTATGTCTTCAGCACTTGAGTCACAACAAAATCTCAGCTGATAAGTGTGATCAAATTTGATAGCTTCTCATATTCAATCTCTATGCCTTTATTACACAAATCAAAATAGCCATTGTGTGGGAACACAGGAACTGGACGACGTATGCTGTCCCGGGCTCGCGACCCGGTCGGGAGTACGGAGTAGACCGCGGGGGACTAAACCGGAGAGTAATGGAGTCGCCACCCGGTGTGAACCGGGAAAATGAGATTTAAGGCCGCACTCACCCCTCGCAAGGGAAGACCTCAAACCGTTGGGTTCGGAATGGTCCCTTACTTATGTCACTTGTAATAAAAGGATTTATGTAATAATTCAATCAAGCTTAAGTAACACTTATTTCCAAGAGTATCATGCTTCTAAATTCACATGTATAACATAAAACTTGCACCTAAATTTACATACATTTCACATCTAAGATTGCATGCTTGAAAATACATCAAAGTAACAACGGACATACAACTCCATTTAGCATATTATGTTCACAGAAAACACAAGCATACATATTAACCATACAAGCATACATGTGAGCACTTTTCCAAGTGATACGTGGAATTGTATCCCAAGTGCAGACCGTACTACCGTCCATTCGGAATCGGCTACGAAATTTATGTCTGGGTTTCCATCCGATATACCACAAGAAATAATACTCTGAAGTCATCATGACACAGGTATATGAATCGTAATGTGTTAAATCAAGACTAAAGCAGATGACGCAACCAATGGAATAAACATGCTTTTCATTATGATGTGCACAAAGATAAGAATGACCATATGGGGTTTCATAAAAAAATCACTTAAGGAACAATTATACATGGCATGTGATGAATATGTCTCAGTTCAGTGTGTTCGCGTTCGTGTAGCGTTCGTAAACGCGTTCGAACGGTAAACAGAAGGTTCGCATTCGTGTAGCGTTCGGGAACGCGTTCGAACGGAACCAGACCTGATGCATGATGAGACTAAGGAAGTGCGTGTGCGTTTGCGTAGCGTTTGAAAATGCGTTCGAACGGTAAACAGAAGGTTCGCGTTCGTGTAGCGTTTGAGAATGCGTTCGAACGGAACCAGACCTGGTGCATGATGAGACTAAGGAAGTACGTGTTCGTTCGCGTAGCGTTTGAGAACGCGTTCGAACGGTCAACAGAAGGTTCGCGTTCGTGTAGCGTTCGAGAACGCGTTCGAACGGAACCAGACCTGATGCATACAACATAAAGAATAAAGACAACAATGCCAAGCTCAGTATATCCGATTAAACGTATCTTGCATTTAACCGAACACACATCAACCGGCACGGCAAAGCATCATGGTAAATGGCTTTAACCCCTCCCCGTAGGGGATCTTTCATTCCACTTACTAAGCCCATGCGCTCGATTGAATCATGCATACAAAGAATTAAAAGCAATAATATTAAACGTAGTATGCCCGATTGAACGTATCTCGCATTCAACGAACACACATCAACCGGCGCGGCAAAGCATCGTGGTAAAGGGCTTTAACCCCTCCCCGTAGGGGATCTTTCATTCCACTTACTAAGCCCATGCGCTCGATTGAATCATGCATACAAAGAATTAAAAGCAATAATATTAAACGTAGTATGCCCGATTGAACGTATCTTGCATTCAAACGAACACACATCAACCGGCGCGGCAAAGCATCGTGGTAAAGGATTTTAACCCTCCAATTAGGGGACCTTTCATCGCACTTACTAAGCCCATGCACTCGATTGTATCATACATAAATAAGCAACATGCAGAATTCAAGTAACGAAAAATAGATAAATCAATCCCACATGAAACAAAAGAAGGTGTCGTTTACTCAAGTGGTACGTGGAGTTGTATCCCAAGTACAGACCGCACTACCGTCCATTCGGATTCGGCTACGGAATTTACGTCTGGTTTCCATCCTATATACCACAAGAGACGACACTCTTCCATTCATCCAATACCCACAACACACATCATACACAAACAAATTCAACAAAGAATTAAAATACAGTCAAAATAAATAACAAGAATCAAATGAAGATGAGTGTGGGAAGTACCCTCAGGTCTAACCTTTTAAGCCGTCTCTCGGACTCGCGTTTCACGCAGATCGGAAGGGGGAAAGCTCCACAACTTTTCTGGTTCACTGGTTTGCCATTTCCTTCGCTGTTCGGCCACTCAAGCTACTGTTTCGACTCCGTTTTGCTACTGTTTCCTTGTGGTTCGCTGTCGTTTCCTCTGTATTCTGCTTACTGTTTTAGTGGACTGTTTCGAGTATTTTTGTGGTTCTTTTAGTGTGGTTTTGTGTGGTTATTTCAAGGATTATAAGTGTAGTTTATGTTGCTGTTTAAGGGATTTTTGGGACTCTTTTGGGATGTGATTTTCAGTGATTAGGGGAAGAGAGGTTTAGGAGGGTGCTATTTCGGTTATGGAGTGGAGGAGATGAGGGAATGGTTGTGTGTCTTCTTCTTGCTATTTACCGTGAGTGGTTAAGCTCTTTGTGTGTGATTTTTCCGTGAGTTATCTGTATGAGCTAGGAGAAATTGGATGTCTGGGCGTGGGCTAGAGAGATTCAGAGAGAGGGGGTGGCTAGGTTAGGGGTTGTTTATATAGAGAAGGGCTAGGGCTTCACCTTGTCTCACAAGGAAGGGATTTTGGCATTAAAGTGAGGATTTGATTTGGTATTGAGTAAGGAAAGTCAAAGATTGAGGGGGGACAAATCTTGGCTAGATTAGGAAGTCAATATATTTAATTTGTTATGATTGATTTTAATTAGGCATGGCATCTTTTTAATTTAGTATGTGATTGTTTAGTTAGGAAGTTAATATATTTGATTATCTTATAGGTAGTATGATTATATTTTATGTTTTATTTAATTGGTAGTTTAAATATTTTATTTAATATTTAATGTTTAATTTAATTAAATTGGGATGTGTTTTATGGGCTTTGGGGGGCTAATTGGGCCGGGGTGCGAGGCTAGCAGCAAAACCAGAAATACCGACTCCGTTCGAACGCCACATTCGAACGCGCAACGAACGTCCGCAATCTGCCTGACGTTCGAAGAAGTAACGAACGCAGCACTAACGAAGACAGTGAACTTGTGAAA
>SKCR01022858.1:0-61925 GCA_019454045.1 Zanthoxylum bungeanum
GAAGCTCTCAAAAATCTTCACAAGAAATTCCCTTCTCTCCCTCAAAAATCTCTGATGAAAGTTTACAAAGCTCGCTTGGAACGGATGAGACTATTGATGATTAAAGGTATTCCTACTGATATTCATTGGATTATTGAAGCACTGGTCCGATTAGCAGGTGAGTACTCTGATTCTTATAATTCTTATTTGCCTGGTTTTGGAAGAAGCACCTATGCAAAGAAACGTAGAGCTAAGCAAATGGGTGTTTGTTACAAATATGCACGCTGGAATTGCAATACTAGTTGACATTCTTTAGGAATGGTGTCTGATGATCGCGAAGATAAAATTAAATTCATTAGGGATGGCTTGAGTAAGGAGTCTTTAGATGATATATCTTCGACTCTTGAGACGCATCCCAATGAATATGTTCATATAGCCATCCGTAAATTACATACACAATTCCAAAAAGAAAGACAACAGTTAAGTCTCGGGTATATGACTCAAAAAGACCCTGTTTGCCAATTTATAAGAAAAATGGATGGGAAGCTTGTCCATGATGCATAGACGTCAATCAAGCTGTAAATTATTGTAAATATTATATCTCTTTGTCTTTTCCTAATAATTATGATTTGTTTTGTTATTTTCTTTTATTTTCTCCGACAGGATCCAAACCTTTTTGACCTTTCACGATTTATTTTACTGTTTAACTAATAATTATCATTTGGCAGGTACTAGTGCTATTATTTTTACTCACCCTTTTCAGGTGTTATAAATTCAATTCATCATTGCACTTTTGAAGGCATCCAGATAAAAATGGAAGCCACTTCAAGAAGACAAGTTGAAAACATCTGTGTGTTTTGCGGTACTAGTGTTGGTACTAAGCCACAATACGTAGCAGCAACATAGGAATTGGGATGAGTCATAGTTAAGAAGAATATGGCGGAGACAATCTTGGACTAATGGGGATCGTTCCAAAGGCCGTACAAGATGGAGGCAGTCAATTTCTGGGAATCATCCCAAAACCCTGGTAGAGGCAGATCTTATAGGATCATCAAACAAAGAAGAACTGATCGTGCCAAGTATGTATGAACGACTAGTGGAAATGATTAACTGTGCTGATGCTTTTATTGCTTTGCTAGGTGGTTTGGGTACGTTGGAGGAGAATTTTACAGTGCTATCTTGGGCGAACTTAAACATACACCAGAAACCAATTGGATTGTTCAACGTAGAAGGATTTTATGATTTTCTTTGTGTATTTCTTGATGATGCTCGGAGAAATGGGTTCGTATCAAAACCTCTAAAAGAACTCCTCTTCACTGCCAGAACTGCCCAGGATATAATTGAACAAATTTTAGCTTATGAACCACAAATTGACCATATCCTTTCCAAGATAAAATGGTCCGATAATGATCGTGGTAAGAAGCGTCGGATAAATCTTGATCTTAATCTTTAAATTTTCCATTTAGATGTAGAATTTCAGCTAACCCGGTACTATCTTCTAAACTTTTCTTCTATTGTTTAAAACATTGGGGACAATGTCTCATTTAGGTTTGGGGGTGGGAATAGTTGTAGTATTTGTTGTTTTTATTTTATTCCAAAGTTTTTCGAAAAAAATAAAAAAAAATTGAAATTTTTTTACAAAAATAAAAATATATTTTTTTGTTTTTGTTTTTGTGTTGTTAACTTGATTAATCGGGTGAAATTGGTGGGAGATAGCTGTGTAAGAGTTTCCACTCCTGAGACGTATCTCAAACCTATTCGGAACAAGTTAATTTTTGTTTATTTCTTTTTAAATTATTTAATTTGTGAATTCTCCATTATACTGGACTAAAATGGATCTTCATATGCTCAGTTGGCAAGTATTATCAACATGCATGGTAACATACGGACCTAAACTATAATTGAAAAGTTTGTAATATTCAGTGCTCTTGTTTAATTGGAGGAAGCATCTCAAAAAGCAATGGAAAAAAAAACTTCTCAGATCCGAGTTATTAAGTTCGTAGGGGTGTTTTAACACCTAGTGCCCTAAAACCAACGTGTTTGGGAGTCACTGGTCTAAATCTAGCTACAGGATCAAGGATGTTGCAAAAATATATATTTGAAGTATGAGTAATTAAGTTCGTAAGGGTGTCTTAACACCTGGTGCCCTAAAGCCAACTGGTTTGGGAGTCACTGGCCCAAAGCTCGCTACATCGACAGAAGATATTGTATATAAATAAAAAATAAAAAAATCAAAAAGAAAAATTATTCCATTGCTGCAAAAAGGTGTGAATTCTGATAAAACTTTAGGACAAAAATATTACTCTCTTATCGACTGCACTTGTGACTGTTGTGGGCAAAAATGAGTTGATTAATATTTTGTTGGTTGTGTATATGGAGAATGGTAAATATAATAGGAGAATTTACTTATTCGGTAATTTAGAAAGAAAGAAAACAACTAGTGACTTGGAGTATAAGTTTCACATGCTTAATCACTAACTTCTTTAATCTATTTTCTCTTGTCTTTTTGCTTTTGTGTGCATTAGTTTTACTATCTTTTTTACTTTTGAAAAATGTTTGAGGGTATCATTGCTGTGTAAAAGTGACTCGCAAACCAGATATCACTTTTTTTTTACTTATATATATATATAATTAAGTTGCCAAAATAACTTTTATAACTTCCATCTTAATAAAAATATGAATTTAAAATCAAGTTTAAATCCATTTTTTCCAAGATTATATACAATCTATAATTTAATAATTACAAGATTTGAAATTATAAAATGTTAAGTGATTATCTCATAATCGTTAACATTAAATAAATATCTTATATTATAATTAATATAAGTTCCATGTGTGACAAATATATTATTAATCATATTAATAATATATGTGAGTTTATAATTGGACTATCCATTATATTAATTTGCTACAGTATATCGAGCTAGCACGGGGACCAAATAGAACTACAGTTTCGAGCTTCAATAATCACAGAATATTAATTAAACTCTTAATTAAATATTTTGAATTATTAACTTTAGGTTATTTCAATAAAAATCCAAAGATGCACTCTAGTTGTAGTAGATGTATTATATAAGTCGAACTACATCAATGTCCATCGATATAGTCATTACATTGGATTGACCCTTCACATATCTCATAATTAGAGTTGGGTCAAAATATGTTTTATATCCCTCTAATTATTTTTACCTTAAGTACCATTGATTCTCTAATGAATGATTTATTCATAACTATTATGAATATTATTTTTCTATTCGTAATTGAAAGCCTTGAACGCTTTGATCAGTCAAGTACCGAATCAACCCTTAAGGAATATACTCTTCTACTAATCACAATAAGGAGTGAATTCCATATCTATGTAAAATATCCTTAGATACACCTCAAATCATGTCCCCAAAGTACGTAGTTATTGGTCATGATTTCTACACCAACCTCACATTTGTAAATCAAAAGACATGTAATGAATACACTTAAGATTCATATCAATACAATATGATGTTCTAGTAGATTGAAATGAATTTCTTTATTTAACGGATATTGTAAGAAATTCATTTCTATCTAGGTCTTGTCTTATATGATCACATCATATAAGGTGCCTTCATTCTCAAGTTACCACATAGATGATCCCGGATCAAAGTCGTCATATATTATAGAATAGACTGCAGCTATAGATAAACCACAAACAAAGTACCCGCTTTGTTTGCTCTCTATGAACTATTTTAGATTACTAACTTCATACATAAATCCTCTTGTGTATGACACTCATACACTAAGTCTGAAGGAACATAAGTAATCAAGGGGAAACTAGATAATTTGCAATATGCGATTTAAATCAAAATAATTTATAAATGAACATTGGATCTTTTATTTTAAACAAATAATTTTGTTTATTCATTACATGAAACTCTAGGGCATATATCCCAACAATCTCCCACTTGCACTAGAGAAAATGGGACAAGTCACGTAATTCTAGACCCTTGAGATGATCTTCAAACACTTTGGTCGATAAGGACTTTATAAACGGATCAGTCAGGTTCTCTGGACAAGTTTAGATTATGTCAAGTCACGCATTGTAGGAGCGAAGCGGGGTTTACCGCTAAGCAGAACCTAGAGTGAATAACGAAAATAAATAAGCCACATAAATCGTAACAAATAAATGAACAGAACTAATGAAAAGAACACAAATCAATATATGAAAGCAGTCATCTTCTTATTGGTACGTGGAGTTGTATCCCGAGTGTAGACCATATATCCATCCATTCGGAGTCGGCCATGGAATTTAAATCTAAGATTTCATCCTATTGATCGGTGAAATCACACACGTAACGCAAGAGCACCTATCATTCCAGTAGTATAAAATGTATCAATCCCACGAGGACTTAATATCTAGTCTATCAATTTGTGAAGCTAAATGTTTACAAGTATCTAATAGATTGGTTGTTTGATTGGATAGTGATTTTAAACTAAAGACAAATAATTAAACCACTGTAAATTAAAATTAAAGGAAAATTCAATATTATAAAATATCTATGGTTGTAAATCCTTCCAATATCTTTTAAAGATGAAGTGGTTATCTCACGTTTTTGCAATATATTGGTTTATTAACCTGGAACATAAAAATATACAAAAGCATCTGTCGATGGTCAGATGCAATCACCCAAATAACCCAATTAATCATAAGTCTATGTTGACCAAGTTACCTTAATTCATTAAGATTAAGTTCTAATTGTGGCTACCCCCGCCCGACAGGTATATGTCTATCATGTAAGGAAATCTACCTAAGGATCATCATTCCCCGAGGTGAGATCGTAAGCTATTGAGTCTAAGGCTGAAACCTAAAATTCATTCGTCAAGTTTATTTTAATTTACCAGACCAATCTTATTAATGGCCAGTTAACAAGAAGCATTAAGCTTAAGACTTAATAAATAAACTTTATATAAGCCAAGTCATAAAATAACCCCTTATAAACCGGTGATATTGGAATTCATCACAACCCGGATATGGTATTTAGTCATAACACATATCTAGGACTAGTAAAGACATAAATAAAGTAAATGACATAAAGTAAAGCTTGGAAATTAAAAAGGTAATTAAAGAAATAAAGAAAATGCTGGGGTTAGAGGATCCATTTTATTACTCTATTTTATATATCTCCCTTATTATAATATATAAACTTTGCATGACATTACCAACCAACTATATAGGCGGTATCTTGATTATGTCAGATTTATGATTAATTCCAACAGACCATGAAGGCGGTATCCAATTTAGTCAGGTTAAAATCAATTTAATTAAGTTCAACCGACCATAAAGGCGGTATCCCATTAAATCAGATTTTAAATAGTTTATATATTACAATTAAGGGAGATTAATCTAAATATTAGTAATAAAAGCTTACCTTTCACCCCAGTAGAGGGGAGTTACCTCTTTCTACTGAAAAGTAAAAATAAAGACTGAAAAGTAAAGTAAAGAAAGAACTATTGCATAAAATAGAAAATAAATACAGAAAGAAAGCTGTAAATAAATAAACAAGATACAGTTTCTTAGTATTCTTAAGGAAATACCCAGAAGAATGTATGAATTTTACAAATGAAATAGCTTGGTATTTATAGGTAAAATTTTACCTTCACCAATTTCTCCACTAATTTCACCACGAAACATGGAACAAAACATGACACCAAGAATGTTTGGTGGAAGTTTGATAATTTTCATTTTTTATTTATTTATTTTTGTTTTCAAAATGACTTTAATAATTGCACATAACAAACTTATGAATATTTTATCAATTTTGGTCATGCAAACTTCCAAATTCAAAATTGATTGATTTCATTGAGTCCCAAAACTTTATTTATCTGTAAAACACACAAAAACACATCAAAACATTCATAAAACTCGAGAAACCATACAAAATATTAGGTTAAATGGGGGTAAATAGTGATATATTTTCCGCTCATCACACCCCCAAACCTAACGTTTTGCTAGTCCTCGAGCAAAACAAAAAAATAAAATAAAATAAATAACTGAAACTAAATTAAACTAAGCCATTTTCGTAGAGATCACGGTTGCATTTAGCGTATGCAACAAGCCTTTAAACCCCTAGGTGTCCCTAGTGGACGAGTTGTAGTCTCGTGAGGGCTTGCAGCGATGATACCCACAAACGTCAAATGCACACAAAAGTAAAAAAGATCAAACAAGTTAGTGACTAAACAAGTGAAACTCTTATCCAAGTTAATAGTTGTTTTCTTTCTTTCTAAATTACCAAATAAGTAAATTCTCCGATTATTTTTATCATTCCTCATATACACAACCAACAAGGTATTACTCAGCTCATTGTACCCACAATATTCATAAGTGTAGTTGAAAAGAGAGTAATATGTTTTTTTCTAAAGTTATATCAGAATTCACACAGTTTTAGCAATGAAATTGTTTTCCTGAATTTTTTTTCAACATCTTCAATCCATGTAGCGAGCTTTGGGCCAGTGACTCCCAAGCCAGTTGGCTTTAGGGCACTAGGTGTTAAGACACCATTAGAGACTTAATAACTTGAATTTCATATATCTTTTTTTTTTCCTTTTATTTATTTACAACATCTTTAATCCGTGTAGCGAGCTTTGGGCCAGTAACTCTCAAGACAGTTGGCTTTAGGGCACTAGGTGTTAAAACACCCATACGGACTTAATTACTCGGATCTCAGATATCACTTTTTTTACTTATATATATATAACATCTTCAATCCGTGTAGCGAGCTTTGGGCCAGTGACTCGCAAACCAGTTGGCTTTAGGGCACTAGGTGTTAAAACAGCCATAAAGACTTAATTACTCGGATCTCATATGTTTAATTTTTTAATATTTTTTTATTTTATTCCATCACTTTTTTTAGATGCTTCCTCCAATTAAACTAGAGCACTGGATATTACAAACTTTTCACTTACAACTCATGGCCGTATGTTACCATCCATGTTGATAATACATGTCAACTAAGCATATGAAGATCCAATTTAGTTAGTATTATTGAGAATTCACAAATTAAATAATTCAAAAGGAAATAACAAAAAATAACTGGTTACGAAATAGGTTGAGATAGGTCTCAGGAGTGTAAATTTATACTCAGCTATCTCACACTAATTTCACCTGATTAGTCAAATTAAAAACACAAAATATTTTTTATTTTTTAAAATTTTTAAATTTTCTTGATTTTTTTTTGAAAATTTTTGACTAAAAACCAACCAAAAACAACACAACGAAAAAAATAAAAAAAAGATACATATCAACTATTCCCATCCCCAAACCTAATTGAGACATTGTCCCCATTGTCGAAAAAAATAGAAGAAGAGTTTAGAGGATCGTACCTGGTTAGCTAAAATTCTACGTCTAAAAAGAAAATTAAAGGTTAAGATCTAGATTTATCTGAAGCTTCTTACCACGATCATTATCAGACCAGTTAATCTTGGAAAGGATAGGGTCAATTTGTGGTTCAAAAGTTAAAAGTTGATCAATTAAATCATGGGCAGTCCTGGCAGTGAAGAGGATATCTTTTATAGGTTTTTGACACGAACCTATTTCTCCGAGCATCATCTAGAAACACACAAAGAAAATCATAAAATTCATCAACGTTAAACAGTCCAATTGGTTTCTGGTGTATGTTCAAGTTCGTCCAAGATAGCACTGTAAATATTTCCTCCATCGTGTCTAAGCCATCTGGCAAAGAAATAAAAGCATCAGCACGGTTAATCATTTCAACCAGTCATTCAGACATACCTGGCACGATAAGTTCCTCTCCAAATGTTTTGGGATGATTCCCAGAACTTGACTACCTCATTCATGTACACCCCTTGAAACGTACCCCATTAGTCCAAGAATGCCACCGCCATATACTAGGTGCATATTCCTTTCAGCTATGACTCTACCCAATTCATGTGTTGCCTCAACGTACTCTGATTTAGAACCAACACTAGTACCGTAAAGCACACAGATGTTTACAACTCATCTTCTTGAAGTTACTTCCATTTTTTTATTGTGTATTTTTTTTTTTTCTTTTTTTCTC
Source organism: Zanthoxylum bungeanum (assembly GCA_019454045.1). Taxonomy (NCBI): domain Eukaryota; kingdom Viridiplantae; phylum Streptophyta; class Magnoliopsida; order Sapindales; family Rutaceae; genus Zanthoxylum; species Zanthoxylum bungeanum. The sequence continues at coordinate 8,025 of SKCR01022858.1, forward strand.
AAATTTGGATGGCTTCAAAATTACAAATACGAGCTGAATTTATAGAACCTGAAAAGGGGTGAGTAATAATAGCACTAGTACCTGCCAAATGACAATTATTAACTAAATAGTAAAATATATCGTGAAAGTCAAAAATTCTGGATATTGTCGGAGAAAATAACAAAATAAATCATAATTACTAGTTAAGGACAAAGTTAAAATAATATTTAAAAGAAGTAACGGCTTGATTGACATCTATGCGTCAGGGACAATCTTCCAATCCAATTTTCTTATAAATTGGCAAACAGGGTCTTTTAAAGTCAGATTCCCAAGACTTAAATGTTGTCTTTCTTTTCGAAACTATATATGTAACATGCGAATTACGTGATATACATATCCACTGGGATGCGTCTCAAGAGTCAATGATATGTCATATAAAGACTCCTTACTCATTACATCCCTAATGAATTTAATTTTATCTTCGCGGTTATCAGACATCATTCCTAAAGAACGACAACGAGTATTACATGTCATGCATGCACATTTATAGATAACACTTAATCTCTTAGCTCTTATTTTCTTAGCATTTATAGATATCACAAAAGAGACAGAGGACTCACATGGCAATCAGACTCGTGCTTCAATAATCCAACGAATGTCATTAGGAATACCTTTGATCATCAGTAGTCTCATTCCTTCCATACGAGCTTTGTAGACTTTCATCAGAGAGTATTGAGGGAGAGAAAGAAATTTCTTATGAAGTTTGCGAGAACTTCTTCTTCCATCCTGAAAGTTGACTTTACCTACAAAATTAAACACACAAAAATAAAAACACACCAAATCTGAATATATACACAAATTGCATGGGTTGCCTCCCTGCTAGCGCTAAGTTTAACGTCGTCAGCTAGACATGACTGTCCGATTGTTAAGTTGGGTCTGAAAGTGTGACACTTTCTTTTTGTAGCTCAAATGATTCTCCCTAGAGGTGCTTGACGCGCTTGCTTTTAACTTTGAATATTTTATTAGAGTTGGGATCATGTAACTCAACGTTCTATCTGGTAAAACTTGGGTGATTAAGAATGGACCTGACCACCTTGATTTTAGCTTCCCAGGGAAGAGTTTCAACCTTGATTTTCTGAACAATACCCGCTATCCCGTTCTAGTTGTATGTGCACTAACTTCTCATTATGTCTCTTTTTGGCCTTTTCTTTGTATAGTTTGGCATTCTCAAAAGGTTGTATGTGAAATTCCTTATCGTTTCTCTTCAGTTGCTTGTAAATCAAGATTTAACTTCTTCATTACTAGACACGCTTTATCTTCAGGCTCCATATGCGGATGACATGCTTTAAGTTTGTTAGTGGGACTTTAAATTGCATCGGAGTTCTGAATGGTACCATTTATCACATCAACTCTGAAAAATTCCTCATTCTTTTCATCATTCGGGAATTCCATGGCTTTGAAAACATTGAATGTCACTTCTTGGTCATGTACGCTCATGGTTAGTTCTCATTTTTATACATCAATAATGGTTCGACTTGTATCCAAGAATGTCTCCCGATGATGATGGGCACGTCTTCGTCTTCCTCCATGTCAAGAATAATAAAATCTACTGGGAAAATGAATTTGTCAACTTTGACCAGCACATCTTCAACTACACCTCTCGGAAATGTGAGCGTTCGATCAGCCAAGTTGCAAAGAGACTGATGTGGGGCATGCTTCTTCTCAATCTGCAGTTTCCTATAAATGGAAAACTAACATTAAGTTAACACTAAGCACTAAAACAAAGGTCACTCGCAAAAGTAACCTAGTACACGAATCTTCCAATATGTTCTCCAATGGTGCAAGGGATAGTGAAACTTCCATGATTTTTCAACTTTGGGGGAAGCTTCCTCTCAATGATGGCGTTGCAGTCTTCTGTCAATGCTATTGTCTCGTAATCTCCCAATCTTCATTTTCGTGAAAGAATATCTTTCATGAATTTGACATAGTTGGGTATTTGTTCAACGCTTCTGCAAATGGAATGTTGATATGCAGCTTTTGAAGATCTCTAGGAATCGAGCAAACTATTTTTCTAGTTGATGAGCGGAAAATATATCAATATTTACCACCCATTTTACTTAATATTTTGTTTAGTTTCTCGGGTTTGATGAACATTTTAATGTGTTTTAGTTTATTTTGCAGATAAAATAACATTGGGACTCAATGAAATCATTTAGGATGAAATGTGGGTCAAATAAGGGCAAAAAATGGGACTTGACATATTAATTTTGGAGATTGGAAATTTGAAAGGGCGTTCTAACGAAGTGCAGTTTCGAAAATTCCAGTTTTTTGCAACTGTCGTAGTTTGGGCATAACTTTTTACTCCGATATCGGATTGAGCTGATTCAAGTTTCAGATTAAAGAAGACTCAACGATCTACAACGTGGAAGAATAAAGGAATTTCGAATTCTGAATATTTCATGACCGAAATTGATGAAGCACCCGTAAGTGTGTTATGTGTAATTATTAAAGTCATTTTCAAAGTAAAAAATAAATAAAAATTAAAAAATAAAATGGATTAGTGGAGCAATTAATAATGGATTTGGTGGAGAATTTAATAATGGATTTGGTGGAGACAAAATTTTGCCTATAAATACCAAGTCATTTCATTTGTAAATTCATACTTTGTTTTGTGAAATTCCTTTAGAATAACTCAGAAGATTGTATCTTGTTTGTTTATTTAAGGCTTTCAGTAATTAATTTCCGCTTTCGCACTTTCTTTTCTTTACTTTTCAGTTTTTTCTTTTCGCAATTTACTTTTACGCACAGTACTTTCCTTCTTTACTTTTTCAGTTTTTACTTTTCAAGCAATGAGGAGGTAACTCCCCCTTGCTGGGGTAAAAGGTAAAGCTTTTATTATTGCTATTTAGATTAATCTCCCATAATTATAATATAATAACTATTTAAAGTGTGACTTAACGAGAATACCGCCAAATTGGTCGGTTGGTAATTAATTATAAATTTGTTTTAACCTGACTAAGCATGGATACCGCCTGGTTGGTCGGTTGGTAATTAATTATTAATTTGACTTAATGACTGGCGTAAACACACACGTATAATGCAAGCGTACGTATCGTTCAAGTAGTATAAAAATAGCGATCCCACGAGGACTTAATTCCTACTGTTGTTATTAATTATTGATACTATTTATTTACATATGTGTAATAAATCAGTTTGCTTGTGGACCCGGTGCACGTTAGCAAGTCTTGGTGCATGTTAGGCGTCGCGACACCAAAGGCTTGCGCGTCGCGATGCGCCAAAATTACCAAAATGCCCTTTTGTCCAATTTTCATTGTTTTGGTCCCAAATCACCTCCAGAATGTCCTGAAATTGTATTTATCTACAAAATAACACAAAACACATCAAAATATTCACAAAACTCAAGAAACTATACAAAATATTAGGTTAAGTAAGTGGGAAATAGTGATACATTTACCACTCATCACTTAATCAGGATACCGCCTATATGGCTGGTTAGTAATTATCACGCAAAGTTAATATATTATATTAAGGGAGATATCTAAAATAGTAGTAATAAAAGTGGATCCTTTTACCTCAGCATTTTCTTTTATTGTACTTTTACTTTACTTACTTTTCAGCAATTTACTTTCAGCATTTACTTTTCAGCAATTTACTTTCAGCATTTACTTTTCAGCATTTAATTTTCAGTATTTAATTTCAGCATTTACTTTTTTTCATTTACTTTTCAGTATTTAATTTCCAGCAATTTACTTTATGTCTTTTATTTTATTTAAGCTTTTACTACCCGTATATATGTGTCGTAACTAAGTCAATTATCTGGGGTTGTGATGAATTTCAATATCACCGGTTAATAAGGGGTTATTTTATGGTTTGGGTAAAATAAATGTTTATTTATTGAGCCTTAGTCTTAATGCTTCTTGTTAACTGGCCATTAATAAGATTCATTCGGTAAACTTGAAATGAACTTGGAAAAGGGATTTTAGGTTTAAACCCTGGACTCAATAGCCAACGATATTCCTTCAGGATAGATAAACTTTTAATAGATTACATGACAGGATAGGAATATATATGTCGGGCGGGGGGTAGCCATAATTGGAACTTAATATTAATGAATTCAGATAACTTGGTTAACATAGGAATATGATTAATTGGGTTATACTGGGTATTTATACTTGACCATCGGAAGAGGATTTACATAATTTCATGTTCCAGGTTAATAAACCAATATATTACACAAACGTTAAAATATTCACTTCATCTTTTAAAAAGATATTGGAAGGATTCATAACCCTGGATAGTTTTATAAATTTGAATTTTCTTCAATCTACTTTCAAGCAAATTTATTTACTTGTTTTAAGTTTTAAAGTCACCACCCAATCAAACAATCAATCCATTAGATACTTGTTAAATATTTAACTTCATAAATTGATAACAAAAGGTTTTAAGTCCTGTGGGATCAATACTTTTTATACTACTTGAACGATACGTGCACTTGAGTTATACGCGTGTGATTACGCCGGTCAAGTTTTTGGCGCCGTTGCCGGGGACTTATTTATATTTCACTATAAGTTTTGGGGTTGGATATTTTACTGTATCTAATTTATTTTTACTTATTGTTTTTGTTTTTCTTGTGTTTTCAGGTTCTCAGACACTACATGAGACGAACCAGAAGCTTTGAACTTCGACCGCTTGACCTAGAGATTGAAAGAACCATCAGACAGTTGAGAAGGGAAATGCGAGAATGCCATGAAGCATTCGTTAACATGGAACCTGAACCTTTAGAAGTTGCACCACCAATTCCCATTCGAGACAGAACCATTCCAGTGGTGGACGGCCTCATTTCTTGTATTGTACTTCCTCCCTTACCAGCAAATGCGTGTGACATCAAAACATACATTCAGATGATTCAGCAGTCAGTATAGTTTGAAGGAAAGCAACTGAAGATCCCAATGCCCACATCAGCAACTTCCTGGAAGTTTGCGACACTTTCAATTACAACAGAGCATCAAAAGAAGCAATGAGACTGTGAGTTTTTCCATATCCTTGAAAGACAGAGAAAAAGCTTGGCTACATTCACTACCAGCAGGTTCCATCACAACTTGGAACACTCTAGCCACCAAATTCCTTGCAAAGTACTTTCCACCAGCCAGAACAACAAAACTGAGAAATGACATCACATCATTTGTACAACTTGACTCGGAAACTCTCTATGAAGCTTGGTAAAGGTATAAAGATTTGCTCCAGAAATGTCCTCACCATTAGATTCCAAAATCGCTTCAAGTCCAAACTTTCTATAATGGACTTTTTGGATTGATGAGAACCACAATTGATGCTGCTACTGGAGGATCTTTGATGGCAAAAGGAGGAGATCAAGCCTGCTGGGACTTAATCGAAGAAATGGCTAACAAAAATTAATTGTGGCCACAGAAAGGAGCACGATTCAACGAATTGCAGGAATTTTTGACGTTGGAGTTAACTCAACAGTGTGAATACTAAGTTGGAGCAAATGTACAAAAGCCTGGTGGAAACACTTAGCACACAAATTGTAAACATCGCCAGAGCCACAAGTTCACCATATAGAGCAGCACCAGAGCCAAACCAACATGAAAAAAAACAGTGAACTATGTCAACAATTTCAACAGACATGGGAACAATCCATATTCCAACACCTACAATCCATGGCAGAGAAATCATCCCAATTTTTCATGGAGTAATAATTCAGGGAAAAAGAACAATCCACCACCTGGATTTCAACAACAAAACAAAAGCCAAAATAGTTGAAAAAGAACCAGAAATGAAAGAATGGATTGCAGAGATGTTCTAAAAGTAACAAGTAGCATATGATGCTATTTTCAAAGCCAATCTGCTTCCATCAAAGCACTTAGAGAATCAAATTGGACAACTGGCCAATGCTCAGAGTTATAGACCACTGATGAGCGGAAAATATATCAATATTTACCGCCCCTTTAACTTAATATTTTGTTTAGTTTCTCGGGTTTGATGAACTTTTTGATATGTTTTACTTTATTTTGCAGATAAAATAATATTGGGACTTAATGAAATCATTTAGGACAAAATACGGGTCAAATAAGGTCAATAATTGGACTTGACATATTAATTTTGGAGATTGGAAACTTGAAATGGCGTTTTAACGAAGTGCAGTTTTGGAAATTCCAGTTTTGTGCATCTGTAGTAATTTGGGCATAACATTTTTCTCCGATATCGGATTGAGCTTATTCAAGTTCCAGATTAAAGAAGACTCAAAGATCTACAGCTTTGAAAGACAAAATAATTTCGAATTCTGACGATTTCATGCCCGACATTGATGAACCATACAGAAGTGTGTTGTGTGTAATTATTAAAGTCACTTTCAATCATTTTCAAAGCAAAAAATAAATTAATAAATAATAATAAAAATTATCAATCATCACCAAACATGATAAGAGATTAGTGGAGCAATTAATAATGGATTTGGTGGAGTAATTAGTGGAGCAATTAATAATTGATTTGGTGATGATTTGATGGAGGCAAAATTTTACCTATAAATACCAAGCCATTTCATTTGTAAAATTCATACTTTCTTCTAAGGAATTCCTTAAGAATACTAAGAAGATTGTATCTTGTTTGTTTATTTACACTTTCAGTAATTAATTTCCGCTTTCGCACATTTCTTTTCTTTACTTTTCAGTTCTTATTTTCCGCAATTTACTTTTACGCACGGTACTTTTCTTTCTTTAATTTTCAGTTTTTACTTTTCAGTAATGAGGAGGTAACTCCCCTTTGCTGGGGTAAAAGGTAAAACTTTTATTACTAATATTTAGATTAATCTCCCTTAATTATAATATATAACTAGTTAAAACTGGCTTAAAGAGGATACCACCATATTGGTCGGTTGGTAATATTTAAATTGGGTTTAACCTGACTAAACTGGATACCGCATGATTGGTAATTCAGCCTTAGACTTAATAGCCACGATCTTCCTTGAGGATAGATAACCCTTTAATAGATTTCCTTACAGGATAGACATATACCTGTCGGGTGGGGGTAGCCATAATTGGAACTAAAACTTAATGAATCCAGATAATTTGGTTGACATAGACATATGGTTCAATTGGATTAAACTGGGTATTTGCGTCTGACCATCGACAGAGGCTTTTGCATAATTTAGTGTTCCAGGTTAGTAAACCGATTTATTACACAAACATAAACAATTACTTCATCTTTAAAATGATATTGGAAGAAATCATAACCCTAGATAGTTTTTAATATTGAATTTTCTTAAACCTACATTCGACCAATTTTATTTACTTGTTTTTAAATTCAAAACCTTCATCATTTCAAATCAATCAATGTTGATACTAGTAATCATTTGACCTCATAAAATTAATAGATTAGGTATTAAGTCCTCGTGGGATCGATACTTTGTATACTACTTGAACGATACGTACGCGCTTGCGTTATACGCGTGTGTAAGCACCGGTCAAGTTTTTGGCGCCATTGCCGGGGACTTATTTATCTTTCACTATTAATTTTGGGGTTAGATAAGTTACTTGTATGTAATTTCTTTTTACTTATTATTTTTGTATTCTTGTGTTTCAAGTTCTCAAAAACTACATGAGACGAACCAGAAGCTTTGAACTCGATCGCTTGACCCAGAAATTGAAAGAACCATCAGACATTGAGAAAGGAAAGGCGAAGAAGGCCAAGAAGCAATTATTAACATGGAACCTGAACCTTTGAACGTTGCACCACCACCGATTCCCATTCGAGACAGAACCATTCTGTGGTTGACGAGCTTCATTTCCTGTATTGTACTTCAACCTTACCAGCAAAGGCGTGTGACATCAAAACATGCATCCAGATGATTCAGCAGTCAGTACAGTTTGGGGGAAATGCAACTGAAGATCCTAATTCCCACATCAGCAACTTCCTGGAAGTTTGGGATACTTTCAATTACAACCGAGCAGCTGAAGAAGCAATGAGACTGCGGGTTTTTCCATATTCCCTGAAAGACAGAGCTAAAGCTTGGCTACATTCGTTACCAGCAGGTTCCATCACCACTTGGAACACTATAGCCACAAAATTCCTTGCAAAGTACTTTCCACCAGCAAGAACTGCAAAGTTGAGGAATGACATCACATCTTTTGTACAATAAGATTCAGAATCCCTTTGCGAAACTTGGGAAATATTCAAAGATTTACTCCGGAAATGTCATCATCATGAGATTGCAAAATGGCTACAAGTCCAAACCTTCTACAATGGACTTTCTGGAATAATAAGAACCACAATTGATGCGCTGCTGGAGGAGATTTGATGGCAAAAGGAGAAGATCAAGCTTGGACTTAATTGAAGAAATGGCCAACAACACTCCTTGTGGCCAACAGAAAGGAGCATGATTCAAAGAATTGCAGGAATTTATGAAGTTGGAGCCAACACAGCACTGAATTCCAAGCTGGATGTGATTTGCAAAAATCTGGAAACTCTTAACATGAAAGTTAATGGTGGAATCCACAAGTTCACCATTTGGAGGAGCACCTGAGTCAAAATCTTCCAACCACATAAAGAAACGGTGAATCATGTCAACAATTTCAATAGACAGGGGAACAATCCATATTCCAACACTACAACCAGGGTGGAGGAATCATCTAATATTGCATGGAGCAACAATTCAGGGCAAATGAACAATCCACCACCCGGATACCAACAACATAACAAAGGCCAGGAGCAGGCAAATGAATCAGGAATAACAGAAGTGTTGATCCACTTGAAAAAGATAGAAGCAAAACACGACTCTCAAGCAGCAAGCTATGACGTTATGTTTCAATCCCAAGCAACATTAATTCAAAGTCAATCAGCTTCTATTAAAGCACTGGAGAATCAAATTGGACAACTGGCCAATGCTCAGAGTTACAGACCACCGAGTAACCTTCCTAGCAACACTGAACCAAATCTGAGGAACATGGGGAAGGAGCAATGTCATGCAATCATGTTAAAAAGTGGTACTGAAATCAACAAAGATTTTGGAGCCAAAACAACTGCTAAGGAGGTTCCAAAAGAAACAAAACAACAGATCGAGGAAAAAGAAGCAAAGGAAAAAGAACAGATCACTTCACCTCCACCTTTTCCTCAGCGTCTTCAGAAGAATAAACTGGACAAGCAATTTGCTCGATTCTTGGAGGTGTTCAAAAAGCTTCATATCAACATTCCATTTACAGAAGCGTTGGAACAAATGCCCAGCTATGCCAAATTTATGAAAGACATTCTTTCACGAAAGCGGAGATTTGGAGATTATGAGACAGTAGCATTATCAGAAGAATGCAGCGCCATCATTCAGAGAAAACTTCCTCCAAAGTTGAAAGATCCTGGCAGTTTTCACTGTTCCTTGCACCATAGGAGAACATGACTTTGGTAAGGCTCTGTGTGATTTAGGTGCTAGTGTTAACTTGATGCCTTTTTCTATTTTCTGGAAACTGCAAATTGGAGAAACAATGCCCACTTCAGTCTCTCTATAACTTGCTGATCGAACGCTCATATTTCCAAGAGGCGTAGTTGAGGATGTGCTGGTCAAGGTTGACAAATTCATTTTCCCAGCAGATTTTATTGTCCTTGATATGGAGGAAGACGCAGACGTGCCAATCATCCTTGGGAGACCATTCTTGGCTACAGGTCGAACCATTATTGATGTACAAAAAATGAGAATTAACCATAAGGGTACAGGACTAAGAAGTAACATTCAATGTTTTCAAGGCCATGAATTTCCCAAATGATGAAAAGAATGATGAATGTTTCAGACTTGATGTGATACACAGTACCATTCAGAACTCCAATGCAATGCAAAGTTCTACTGACAAACTTAAAACATGTCAATTGCCTATAGAGCCTGAAGATAAAGCGTCTTGTGCATTGAAAAGCAATTCTTGCACTACAATAAACAAAAGAGAAAAAGTTCCACCAGCTCAACGAATTGGAGGAATTTCACAATCAGCCTTTTGAGGATGCCAAATTGTACAAAGAAAGGGCCAAGAAGAGACAAGATGAGAAGTTAGTGCGCATACAACTGGAACCAGGGTAGAAGGTAATGTTAAACAAATCAAGGGTGAAATTCTTCCCATGGAAGCCAAAATCACGGTGGTCAGGTCCATTTGTAATCACCAAGGTTTTACCAGATAGAGCCGTTGAGATACATGATCCTGACTCCAACAAACTTTCAAGGTTAAAAACAAGCGTGTTAAGCACTACTTGGGAGAATTATTTGAGCGACAAAAAGAAAGTGTCACACTTTCAGATCCACATAAACGTTTGAGCAGTCACGTCTAGCTGACGACTTAAACTTAGCGCTTGCAGGGAGGCAACCCATGCAATTTTTGTATATATTTTGATTTAGTGTGATTTAAATTTTGTGTGTTTAGTTTTGCAGATAAGACATTTCAGGATGGAAGAAGTTCTCGCAAATCTTCACAAGCAATTTCCTTCTCTCCCTCAAAACTCTCTGATGAAAGTCTACAAAGCTCGCTTAGAACGGATGAGATTACTAACAATCCATGGTGTTCCTAATGACATTCGTTGGGTAATTGAAGCATGAGTCTGATTGGCAGGTGAGTCTTTTGACTCTTTTATTTCACATATGCCTGGTTTTTGGAAGAAGTACTTATGCAAAGAAACGTAGAGCTAAACAAATGGGTGTTTGTTACAAATGTGCACGTTGGAATTGTAATACTCGTTGTCATTCTTTAGGAATGGTGTCTGATATCCGCGAAGATAAGATTAACTTCATTAGGGATGTCTTGAGTAAGGAGTCTTTGGATGACATATCTAAAACTCTTGAGACGCATCCCAGTGGATGTGTGTATCACGAGATTCATGTGTTATACGTACAATTCCAAAGGAAAGAAAAATGTTAAGTCTCTCGGATCTGACTCAAAAGACCCTGTTTTCCAATTTATAAGAAAATTGGATGGGAAGCTTGTCCCTGACGCATAGACGTCAATCAAGCCGCTACTTTTCTTGTACATATTATATCTCTTTGTCTTTTCCTAATAATTATGATTTGTTTTGTTGTTTTCTTTTATTTTTCTCCGACAGGATCCAGACCTTTTTGACTATCACGATTTATTTTACTGTTAAACTAATAATTGTCATTTGGTAGGTACTAGCACTATTATTTTACTCACCCTTTTCAGGTATTATAAATTTAACTCATCATTGCACTTTTGAAGACATCCAGAGTAAAACATGGAAGCCACTTCAAGAAGACGAGTTGAAAACATCTGTGTGTTTTGCGGTAGTAGTATTGGTACTAAACCACAATACGTAGAAGCAGCACAAGAATTGGGTCGAGTCTTAGCTGCAAGAAATATGCATTTAGTATATGGCGGAGGCAATCTTGGACTAATGGGGATCGTTACAAAGGCCGTACAGGAAGGAGGTAGTAACGTTTTAGGAATCATCCCAAAACCCTTGGCAGAGGCAAATCTTATTGGATCATCAAACGGAGAGGAAATGATCGTGCCAGGTATGTCTGAACGACTGGTAGAAATAATTAAACGTGCTGATGCTTTTATTGCTTTGCCAGGTGGCTTGGGCACATTGGAGGAAATTTTTTATAGTACTATCTTGGGCGAACCTGAACATACACTAGAAACCAATTGGGCTGTGTAACGTTGATGGATTTTATGATTTTCTTTGTGTGTTTCTTGATGATGCCCGGAGAAATGGGTTCGTGTCAAAACCTTTAAAAGAACTCATCTTCACTGCCAGAACTGCTCCGGATCTAATTGACCAAATCTTAGCCTATGAACCACAAATTGACCATATCCTTTCAAAGATAAATTGGTCTGAGGACGATCGTGGTAAGAGGCGTCGGATTAATCTGGATCTTAACATTAATTTCCCGTAGAATTTCAGCTAACTAGGTACTATCTTCAACACTCTTCTTCTACTGTTTAAGACATTGAGGGCAATGTCTCATTTAGGTTTGGGGGAGGGAATTAGTTGATCAGTACCTTATTTTTAGTTTGTGTGTTGTTTTTATTTTTAGTCCCAAATTTTTCGAAAATTACAAAAAAAAATTGAAAATGTTTTCAAAAATTACAAAAAAATTTTGCAGTTTGTGTTTTTATTTTGACTAAAAAGGTGAAATTGGTAAGAGATAGTTGAGTAAGGAGTTTCCACTCCTGTGACGTATCTCAAACCTATTTCAAAACAAGTTAATTTTTGTTTATTTCCTTTGAATTATTTAATTTGTGAATTCTCCATAATACAGACTAAAATGGATCTTCATATGCTCAGTTGGCAGGTATTATCAACATGCATAGTAACATACAGACATGAGTTGTAATTGAAAAGTTTATAATATTTAATGCTCTAGTTTAATTGGAGAAAGCATCTCAAAAAGTAATGGAGTAAAAAAACTATTTTAGATCCGAGTTATTAAGTCTGTAAGGGTGTTTTAACACCTAGTGCCCTAAAGCCAACTGGTTTGGGAGTCACTGGCCCAAAGCTCGCTACATGGATCAAAGATGTTGTAAATATATATATATCGGAAGTCTGAGTAATTAAGTATGTAGGGGTGTCTTAACACCTGGTGCCCTAAAGCCAACTGGTTTGGGAGCCACCGACCCAACACTCGCTACATAGATGGAAGATATTGTATATAAATAAATAAAAAATCAAAAAAATCAAAGAGAAAAATCAGAAAAATTATTCCATTGCTGCAAAAAGATGTGAAATCTGATAGAACTTTAGGACAAAAATATTACTCTCTTATCAACTACACTTGTGACTGTTATAGGTAAAAATGAGTTGATTAATATTTTGTCAACTGTGTAGATGGAGAATGGTAAAAATAATCGGAGAATTTACTTATTCGGTAATTTAGAATGAAACAAAACAACTATTGACTTGCAGTAGAAGTTTCACCTGATTAGTCACTAACTTCTTTATTCTCTTTTCTCTTGTTTTTGCTTTTTTGTGCATTAGTTTTATTATCTTTTTACTTTTGTAAAACGTTTGTGGGTATCGTTGATGTAAGCCCTCACGAGACTATAACTCGTCCACTCGGGACACCTATGGTTTAAAGGCTTGTTGCATATGCTAAATGTAACCGTGATCCCTACGAAAGTGGCTTAGTTTTTTTTAATTGTTTCTTGTATTTTATTTTTTTGTTTTGCCCGAGGACTAGCAAAATGTTAGGTTTGGGGTGTGATGAGCGGAAAATATATCAATATTTACTGCCTCTTTAACTTCATATTTTGTTTAGTTTTCTGGGTTTGATGAACGTTTTGATATATGTTTTAGTTTATTTTGCAGATAAAATAATATTGGGACTTAATGAAATCATTTAGGATGAAATATGGGTCAAATAAGGGCAATAATTGGACTTGACATATTAATTTTGGAGATTGGAAACTTGAAAGGGCGTTTTAACGAAGTGCAGTTTTGGAAATTCCAGTTTTGTGCATCTGTCGTAATTTTACATAACGTTTTACTCGGATATCGGATTGAGCTTATTCAAGTTCCACATTAAAGAAGACGCAAAGATCTACAGCTTTGAAACACAAAATAATTTCGAATTCTGACGATTTGATGCCCGAAATTGATGAACCATCCAGAAGTGTGTTATGTGTAATTACTAAGTCACTTTCAATCATTTTCAAAGCAAAAAATAAATAATAAACAAATAATAAAAATTATCAAATCATCACCAAACATGATAAGAGATTAGTGGAGCAATTAATAATGGATTTGGTGGAGTAATTAGTGGAGCAATTAATAATGATTTGGTGGATGATTTGATGGAGGCAAAATTTTGCCTATAAATACCAAGCCATTTCATTTGTAAAATTCATACTTTCTTCTAAGGAATTCCTTAAGAATACTAAGAAGATTGTATCTTGTTTGTTTATTTACAGCTTTCAGTAATTAATTTCCGCTTTCGTACTTTCTTTTCTTTACTTTTCAGTTTTTACTTTCCGCAATTTACTTTTACGCACAATAATTTTCTTTCTTAATTTTCAGTTTTTACTTTTCATTAATGAGGAGGTAACTCCCCTTTGCTGGGGTAAAAGGTAAAACTTTAATTACTAATATTTAGATTAATCTCCCTTAATTATAATATATAACTAGTTAAAACCTGACTTAACGAGGATACCGCCATATTGGTCGGTTGGTAATTATTTAAATTGGTTTTAACCTGACTAAACTGGATACCGCCAGATTGGTCGGTTGGTAATTAATTATTAATTTGACTTAATCTGGATACCACCTATATGGCTGGTTGGTAATTATCATGCAAATTTAATATATAATATTAAGGGAGATATCTAAAATAAAAGTAATAATAGTGGATCTTTTTACCTCAGCATTTTCTTTTATTGTAATTTTACTTTATTTACTTTTCAGCAATTTACTTTCAGCAATTTACTATTCAGCAATTTACTTTTCAGTAATTTACTTTCAGCATTTACTTTCAAGCAATTTTATTTACTTGTTTTAAGTTTTAAAGTCACCACCCAATCAAACAATCAATCCATTAGATACTTGTAAATATTTAACTTCATAAATTGATAACAAAAGGTTTTAAGTCCTCGTGGGATCGATACTTTTTATACTATTTGAACGATACGTGCACTTGAGTTATACGCGTGTGATTACGCCGGTCAAGTTTTTGGCGCCGTTGCCGGGGACTTATTTATATTTCACTATTAGTTTTGGGGTTGGATATTTTACTTGTATATAATTTATTTTTACTTATTGTTTTTGTTTTCTTGTGTTTCAGGTTCTCAGACACTACATGAGACGAACCAGAAGCTTTGAACTTCGACCGCTTGACCCAGAGATTGAAAGAACCATCAGACAGTTGAGAAGGGAAATGCGAGAATGCCAAGAAGCAATCGTTAACATGGAACCTGAACCTTTAGAAGTTGCACCACCAATTCTCATTCGAGACAGAACCATTCCAGTGGTGGACGGCCTCATTTCTTGTATTGTACTTCCTCCCTTACCAGCAAATGCGTGTGACATCAAAACATACATTCAGATGATTCAGCAGTCAGTATAGTTTGAAGGAATGCAACTGAAGATCCCAATGCCCACATCAGCAACTTCCTGGAAGTTTGCGACACTTTCAATTACAACAGAGCATCAAAAGAAGCAATGAGACTGTGAGTTTTTCCATATTCCTTGAAAGACAGAGAAAAAGCTTGGCTACATTCACTAGCAGCAGGTTCCATCACAACTTGGAACACTCTAGCCACCAAATTCCTTGCAAAGTACTTTCCACCAGCCAGAACAGCAAAACTGAGAAATGACATCACATCATTTGTACAACTTGACTCGGAAACTCTCTATGAAGCTTGGTAAAGGTATAAAGATTTGCTCCGGAAATGTCCTCACCATTAGATTCCAAAATCCCTTCAAGTCTAAACTTTATATAATGGACTTTTTGGATTGATGAGAACCACAATTGATGCTGCTACTGGAGAAGCTTTGATGGCAAAAGGAGAAGATCAAGCCTGGGACTTAATCGAAGAAATGGCTAACAAAAATTAATTGTGGCCAACAGAAAGGAGCACGATTCAACGAATTGCAGGAATTTTTGACGTTGGAGTTAACTCAACAGTGAATACTAAGTTGGAGCTAATGTGCAAAAGCCTGGAAACACTTAGCACACAAATTGTATACATCGCCAGAGCCACAAGTTCACCATATAGAGCTGCACCAGAGCCAAACCAACATGAAGAAACAGTGAACTATGTCAACAATTTCTACAGACATGGGAACAATCCATATTCCAACACCTACAATCCATGCCAGAGAAATCATCCCAATTTTTCATGGAGCAAATCCAGGGCAAAAGAACAATCCACCACCTGGATTTCAACAACAAAACAAAAGCCAATAGTTTGAAAAAGAACCAGAAATGAAAGAATGGATTGCAGAGATGTTCTAAAAGTAACAAGTAGCATATGATGCTATTTTTCAAAGCCAATCTGCTTTCATCAAAGCACTAGAGAATCAAATTGGACAACTGACCAATGCTCAAATTGGACAAAAATATTACTCTCTTATCAACTACACTTGTGACTGTTATGGGCAAAAATGAGTTGATTAATATTTTGTCAACTGTGTAGATGGAGAATGGTAAATATAATCGGAGAATTTACTTATTCGGTAATTTAGAATGAAACAAAACAACTATTGACTTGCAGTAGAAGTTTCACCTGATTAGTCACTAACTTCTTTATTCTCTTTTCTCTTGTCTTTTTGCTTTTGTGTGCATTAGTTTTATTATCTTTTTACTTTTGTAAAACGTTTGTGGGTATCGTTGATGTAAGCCCTCACGAGACTATAACTCGTCCACTTGGGACACCTATGGGTTTAAAGGCTTGTTGCATATGCTAAATGTAACCGTGATCCCTACGAAAGTGGCTTAGTTTTAATTTAAATGTTTCTTGTATTTTATTTTTTTGTTTTGCCCGAGGACTAGCAAAATGATAGGTTTGGGGTGTGATAAGCGGAAAATATATCAATATTTACCGCCCCTTTAACTTAATATTTTGTTTAGTTTCTCGGGTTTGATGAACGTTTTGATATGTTTTACTTTATTTTCCAGATAAAATAATATTGGGACTTAATGAAATCATTTAGGACAAAAATGGGTCAAATAAGGGCAATAATTGGACTTGACATATTAATTTTGGAGATTGGAAACTTGAAATGGCGTTTTAACGAAGTGCAGTTTTGGAAATTCCAGTTTTTTGCATTTGTCGTAATTTGGGCATAACTTTTTAATCCAATATCGGATTGAGCTTATTCAAGTTCCAGATTAAAGAAGACTCAAAGATCTACAGCTTTGAAAGACAAAATAATTTCGAATTCTAACGATTTCATGCCCGACATTGATGAACCATCCAGAAGTGTGTTGTGTGTAATTATTAAAGTCACTTTCAATCATTTTCAAAGCAAAAAATAAATTAATAAATAAATAATAAAAATTATCAAATCATCACCAAACATGATAAGAGATTAGTGGAGCAATTAATAATGGATTTGGTGGAGTAATTAGTGGAGCAATTAATAATTGATTTGGTGGATGATTTGATGGAGGCAAAATTTTGCCTATAAATACCAAGCCATTTCATTTGTAAAATTCATACTTTCTTCTAAGGAATTCCTTAAGAATACTAAGAAGATTGTATCTTGTTTGTTTATTTACAGCTTTCAGTAATTAATTTCCGCTTTCGCACTTTCTTTTCTTACTTTTCAGTTCTTACTTTCCGCAATTTACTTTTACACACGGTACTTTTCTTTCTTTAATTTTCAGTTTTTACTTTTCAGTAATGAGGAGGTAACTCCCCTTTGCTGGGGTAAAAGGTAAAACTTTTATTACTAATATTTATATTAATCTCCCTTAATTATAATATATAACTAGTTAAAACATGACTAAACTGGATACCGCCTGATTGGTCGGTTGGTAATTAATTATTAATTGACTTAATCTGGATACCGCCTATATGGCTGGTTGGTAATTATCATGCAAAGTTAATATATTATATTAAGGGAGATATCTAAAATAAAGGTAATAAAAGTGGATCTTTTTACCTCAACATTTTCTTTTATTGTAATTTTACTTTATTTACTTTTCAGCAATTTACTTTTCAGCAATTTACTATTCAGCAATTTACTTTTCAGTAATTTACTTTCAGCATTTACTTTTCAGCATTTACTTTTCAGTATTTAATTTCAGCATTTACTTTCAGCATTTAATTTTCAGCATTTAATTTTCAGTATTTAATTTTCATTATTTTACTTTATGTCTTTTATTTAATTTAAGTTTTTTTTACTACCCGTAAATATGTGTCGTAACTAAGCCAGTTATCTGGGGTTGTGATGAAATCCAATATCACCGTTTTATAAGAGGTTAAATTATAGTTTGGGTAATTTAAAGGTTTACTTATTAAGTCTTAAGCTTAATGCGTCTTGTTAATTGGCCACTAATAAGATTGATGTGGTAAATCTAAAATAAACTTGACAAAGGAATTTTTGGTTTCAGCCTTAGACTTAATAGCCCACGATCTTCCTTGAGGATAGATATCCATTTAATAGATTTCCTTACAGGATAGACATATACCTGTCGGGTGGGGGTAGCCATAATTGGAACTTAAACTTAATGAATCCAGATAATTTGGTTGACATAGACATATGGTTCAATTGGGTTAAACTGGGTATTTGCGTCTGACCATTGACAGAGGCTTTTGCATAATTTAGTGTTTCAGGTTAGTAAACCGATTTATTACACAAACATAAAACAATCACTTCATCTTTAAAATGATATTGGAAGAAATCACAACCCTAGATAGTTTTTAATATTGAATTTTCTTAAACCTACATTCGATCAATTTTATTTACTTGTTTTTAAATTCAAAACCTTCATCATTTCAAATCAATCAATGTTGATACTAGTAATCATTTGACCTCATAAAATTAATAGATTAGGTATTAAGTCCTCGTGGGATCGATACTTTTATACTACTTGAACAATACGTGCGCTTGCGTTATACGCGTGTGTAAGCACCGGTCAACCACAAGGGAACCTTCTTAGCAACACAGAACCAAATCTAAGGAACCGAGGGAAGGAGAAATGCCAAGCCACTACTTTGAAAAGCGGTACTGAAATCAACAAAAATGTTGGAATCAAGGCAACAATTGAAGAGGTTCCTAAAGATGCAGTTCCACAGATGGAGGAAAAAGAAGCAAATGAAAAAGATCAAGAAAAATTCACTCCACCTCCACCTTTTTCCACAACGTCTCCAGAAAAACAAACTAGACAAGCAGTTTTCTCGATTCTTAGAGGTGTTCAAAAAGTTTCATATTAACATTCCATTCGCAGAAGCGTTGGAAGAAATGCCCAGTTATGTCAATTTTATGAAAGACATTCTTTCACGAAAGCAGAGATTGGGATATTACGAGACGGTAGCATTGACGAAAGAATACAATGCCATCATTCAGAGGAAACTTCCCCCAAAGTTGAAAGATCCTGGCAGTTTTACAGTCCCTTGCACTATTGGAGAACATTATATCGGTAAGGCTTTATGTGATTTATGTGAAAGTGTTAATTTGATGTCTTTTTCTATTTATAGGAAACTGCAAATTGAAGAAGCAATGCCTACCTCAGTCTCTCTGCAACTTGCTGATCGAAAGCTCACATTTCCGAGAGGTGTTGTTGAAGATGTGCTGGTCAAAGTTGACAAACTCATTCTCCTATTAGATTTCAATATCCTTGACATGGAAGAAGACAAAGATATTCATATCATCCTTGGGAGACCATTCTTGGCTACAGGTCGAACTGTGATTGATGTGTAAAAATGAGAACTAACTATGCAAGTGCAGGACCAAGAAGTTACCTTTAATGTTTTCAAAGCCATGAAATTCCCGAGTGATGAAAAGGAGGAAGAATGTTTCAGAATTGATGTTGTTGATAGTATCATTCAGGATACTGATACAATTCCCATGGATAAACTTGAAGCTTGCATCACCAACATGACTGACAGCAAGCTAGATGCTGAAATTGTGGAATGTATCAACTATTTTGACAAGCCATTCCGATTCAAATCGACACCACCAGTGGAAAGTCTGGAACTTCCAAAGAAAGATCGAATCAAGCACTCAATTGAAGAACCACCGCAGCTGGAGCTGAAGCTATTACGGAGTCATCTCAGGTATGCATTTCTTGGAAACTCTTATGAATTACCTGTTATTATTTCTTCTTCGCTAACATTGGAGCAGGAAGAAAAGTTGTTGAGAGTGTTACGAGAACACAAGAGAGCTATTGGTTGGACTATAGCAGACATTCAAGGCATTAATCCATCATTTTGCATGCACAAGATTCTGATGAACGACGAGTACAAACCCACAGTGGAGCATCAATGGAGACTCAATCCAATCATGAAGGAGGTCGTGAAGAAAGAAATCATCAAATGGTTGGATGCCGGCATCATCTAACCCATCTCAGACAGCAGTTAGGTGAGTCCTATGCAGTGTGTACCAAAGAAATGAGGAATTACTGTAGTCACAAATGAAAAGAACGAGCTGATTCCTACAATGACGGTGACTGGATGGAGAGTATGCATGGACTACCAAAAATTGAACAAAGCAATGAGGAAAGACAATTTTCTGCTGCCATTCATTGATCAGATGCTAGACAGACTGGCGGGACATGAGTACTATTGCATTTTGGCTGGATATTCGGGGTACAATCAGATTGCCATCGCCCGAGAAATGTCCGTATGGTACTTTTGCTTTCCGCAGAATGCCATTTGGACTATGTAATGCTCCTGCCACATTCCAACGTTGCATGATGGCCATCTTCTTAGACATGCTGGAACAGAGTATGGAGGTTTTTATGGATGACTTCTCTGTGTTTGGAGATTCTTTCGACCACTGCTTGCAAAATTTGGAACATGTGTTACAATGATGCGAAGATGCCAACCTGGTACTCAACTAGGAAAAATGCTATTTCATTGTACAAGAAGGCATCATTCTGGGACATCGGATCTCACAAAAAGGAATTAAGGTAGACAAAGTAAAAATTGAGACAATTGAAAAACTACCTCCACCCATATCTGTCAAAGGGATTCAGAGTTTTCTCGGACATGCTGGCTTTTACAGGAGATTTATCAAAGACTTCTCAAAAATTACAAAACCTCTTTGCAATCTTCTGGAGAAATATGTGCCTTTCAACTTCACCAAAGAATGCCAGAAAGCCTTTGAGATCCTAAAACAGAAGCTGGTCTCTGCCTACATCATAGTAGCACCAGACTAGACCATTCCATTTGAAGTGATGTGCGATGCAAGTGATTTTATTGTAGGTGCAGTTTTGGGACAACGCAAAGAACAGATTTTACATGCCATTTACTACTCCAGCAGAACTCTATTTAATAACTGGCAAAGAACTGATAATCAAAGAAACTTTTCCAGATGAACATCTATTTGCCATGAAACAACACGATGTCCCTTGGTATACTGACTATGTAAACTACATAGTGTCAGGAAAATAGCCGTTGGTGGACAACTCAGCAACAAAAGAAGTTCTTCAAAGAAGTCAAGCACTATATCTGGGATCAGCCGTACATGTTCAAATGATGTGCTGATCAATTATTGAGACGGTGTCTTCCACATGAGGAGGTCAACAGTATCTTGCAACACTTTCATTAATCACCATATGGCGGACACTTCAGTGGAAACAAAACTGCTGCCAAAGTCCTACAATCAAGTTTGTTATGGCCCAATCTTTTTAAAGATGCTTATCTATTTGCTCTTCAATGTGATAGGTGCCAGAGAACGGGAAATATTTCCAAGAGAAATTAAGGACCTCTGTAAAATATTCAGGAAGTGGAGATATTAGATGTGTGGGGTATTTATTTTATGGGACCATTTGTTCCATCATTTGGAAACCTATACATACTCGTTGTCGTAGATTGCATCTCAAAATGGGTTGAAGCAATTGTACTGCCATCCAATGATTCAAAGGTGGTGATCAAGTTCCTTAAAAAGAAAATTTTCACTCGCTTCGAAACACCTCGAGCGATTATCAGCGATGGTGCCACACATTTATGCAACAGATACTTCGATTCACTCCTATCCAAATACGGAGTTACTCATAAAGTTGCCACATCTTACCATCCACAGTCAAATAGGCAAGTTGAAGTTTCAAACAGGGAGATCAAAAGAATCTTGGAGAGAACCGTTGGATCAACAAGGAATGACTGGTCAAAAAAACTGGATGACGTATTATGGGCCTACCGGACAGCTTACAAGACACCCATTGGTATGTCCACATATCAAATGGTGTTTGGGAAAGCATGCCATCTGTCAGTTGAGCTTGAACACAAGGCGTACTGAGCACTGAAGAAGTTGAATCTTGATCCACAAGCTGCATGAGAGAAAATACTTCACCAACTCAATGAGTTGGAGGAATTTCGCCTACATGCTTATGAAAATGCCAGATTATATAAAGAGAAGACCAATAAATGGCATGAACGAAAAATAGTGCACAGACAATTGAAACCATGGCAGCAACTGTTGTTATATGATTCAAGGTTGAAACTCTTCCCTGGAAGGCTGAAATCAAGGTGGTCAGGCCCATTTGAGATTACTCAGGTTTTACCATATGATGTTGTTGAATTGTACAACCCCAAGTCCAACAACACATTTAAGGTTAACAGCCAGCGTGTCAAGCACTATTGGGGAGAATCATTTGAGTGACAAAAAGAAAGTGTCACACATTCAGATCCAGCCTAACGTTCGGGAAATCATGTCTAGCTGACGACATTAAACTTAGCGCTAGTTGGGAGGCAACCCATGTAATTTTTGTATATATTATGATTTGGTGTCTTTTAATTTTTGTGTGTTTAGTTGTTATAGGTTAAGTCATTTCAGGATGGAAGATGCTCTCGTAAATCTTCACAAGCAATTTCTTTCTCTCCCTCAAAATGCTCTGATGAAAGTTTACAAAGCTCGCTAGGAACGGATGAGACTACTGATGATCAAAGGTAAGCCTACTGACATTCGTTGGATTATTGAAGCACGGGTCCGATTGGCAGGTGAGTCCTCTGATTCTTTTATTTCACATCTGTCTGGTTTAGGAAGAAGCACATATGCTAAAAAGAGAAGACCCAAAAGAATGTCTGTTTGTTATAAATGTGCTCGTATTTTTTGTGATACTCATTGTCGATCTTTAGGAATGGTGTTTGATAACCGTGAAGATACGATTAATTTCATTAGGGATGGCTTGAGTAATGAGTCTTTGGATGACATATCTAAAACTCCTGAGACGCATCCCAGTGGATATGTGTATCACAAAATCCGCATGTTATATTCACAATTCCGTAATAAAAGTCAACAGTTAAGTCTCGGGAATCTGACTCTAAAAGACCATGTTCCAATTTATAAGAAAATTGGATGGGAAGCTTGTCCCTGACGCATAGACGTCATTCAAGCCGTTACATTATTCTAAATATTATATCTATTTGTCTTTTCCTAATAATTGTGATTTGTTTTGTTATTTTCTCCAATATGATCCAGGCTACTTTTTGACCTTTCACGATTTATTATTTTGCTACTAATCGTTCTTTGGAATATACTTGTGCTATTATTACTCATCCTTTTCAGGTTCTATAAATTCAACTCATCATTTCATCTTTGAAGGCATCCAGATAAAAATGGAAGCTACTTCAAGAAGACGGGTTGAAAACATCTGTGTGTTTTACGGTACCAGTGTTGGTGTTAAACCAGAATATGTAACAGCGGAACAGGAATTGGGTCGCGTCATTACTGCAAGGAATATGCACTTAATATATGGCGGTGGCAATCTTGGACTAATGGGGATTGTTTCAAAGGCTATACATGATGGAGCCAGTCAAGTCTTGGGAATCATCCCAAAACCCTTGGCGGAGGCGAATCTTATTGGATCATCAAATGGTGAGGAACTAATCGTGCCGGGTATGTCTTAACGACTGGTAAAGATGATTAACTGTGCTGATGCTTTTATTGCTTTGCCAGGAAGCTTAGGCACGATGGAGGAAATTTTTACAGTACTATCTTGGGCAAACTTGAACATACACCAGAAAACCGCTTGGACTGTACAATGTTGACGGATTTTATGATTTTCTTTGTGTGTTTCTTGATGATACCTGGAGAAATGGGTTCGTGTCAAAGCCTGTAAAAGAACTCATCTTTACTGGCAGAACTGCCCAAGATTTAATTTACCAAATCTTAGCCTTTGGACCTCAAATTGACCTCATTCTTTACAAGATAAACTAGTCCGATAATGATCGTGGTAAGAGGCGTCGGATAAATCTGATCTTAACCCTTAACTTTTCATTTAGATATAGAATTGCAGCTAACCAGGTACGGTTTTCTAAATTCTTCTTCTACTCTTTAAGACATTGGGGACAATGTCTCATTTAGGTTTGGGGGAGGAGAATAGTTAAATTGTATCTTGTATTTATTGTTTTATTTTAAGTCAAAATTTTTCGAAAAAAAGCCAAAAAAAATTTAAAACTTTACAAAAGCAAAAAAAATATTTTGTATTTTTGGGTTTTTATTTGATTAATCAGGTGAAATTGGTGTGAGATAGCTGTGTAAGGAATTTTTCATTCTTGAGACGTATCTCAACCTATTTCGGAACAAGTTAATTTTTATTATTTCATTTTAAATTATTTAATTTGTGAATTCTCCTTAATAATGACTAAAATGAATCTTCATATACTCAGTTGACTGCTATTATCAGCATACATGGTAACATACAGTAATGAGCTGTAATTGAAAAGTTTGTAATATTCAGTGCTCTAGTTTAATTGGAGGAAGCATCTATAAGAAGCGATGGAGTAAAAAAAAGGTATGAGATCCAAGTTATTAATCTGTATGGGTGTTTTACACCTAGTGCCCTAAAACCAACTGGTTTGGGAGTCACTGTCCCAAAGCTCGCTACATGGATCAAAGATGTTGTAATATATATATATATCTGAAGTCTGAGTAATTAAGTATGTAGAGGTATCTTAACACCTAGTGCCCTAAAACCAACTGGTTTGGGAGTCACTGGCCCAAAGCTCACTACATAGATGGAAGATATTGTATATAAATAAAAAAAATAAAAATTAAAAAAAATCAGAAAATTATTCCATTGCTTAAAAAAGGTGTGAATTCTGATAAAACTTTAGGACAAAAATATTACTCTCTTCTCAACTACACTTGTAACTATTGTGCGCAAAATGAGTTGATTAATATTTTGTTGACTCTGTATATGGAGAATGGTACAAATAATCGGAGAATTTACTTATTTTGTAATTTAAAAAGAAAAAAAACAAATATTGACTTGGATTACAATTTTCATCTGCTTAGTCACTAACTTCTTTATTCTCTTTTCTCTTGTCTTTTTGCTTTTGTGTGCATTAGTTTTATTATTTTCTTACTTTTATCAAACGTTTGTGGTGTTAGTGTTCCTATAACATGCGAAGGATCTCTAAGAGTGATTCGTGTGTGAATATTCAAAGAAGTTGCGGAAAAATACTTACAATGAGTGGAAGAGTTTCAAACTTTCCATGGATCTAGGTGGAAGCTCCAAGCTTTCTTGAGTGTTTCCAACACTTTGGTGAGTTTCTCTATCACATTGATTCACTCCTTTAAGTGCTAGCTTGAACAAAATTTGAAAGAAAATTTTCTCCTCCAATGAGTTTAAGGTTCGGCAAAGAGAGGTGAGGAAGAGAGAGTTTGTGTTTTTGTGTATTTTGTTTCTAAAACAATTACCAAAGTCAAAATCTAAAAAATGGGTATATACTTTTCAAAAAGAAATACAAAGTGTGTTGGACAAGTTTCCAACAAAAGCCATCAATCACTTCCATCACCAAAAGTTCATTAATGATGTAAGTGAAGTGGGCCCCCACTTTAAATTCAAAATTCAAGTAGGCTTGTTCAACACACTTCGGGCTCGAGTTCGTTTAATCCGATTAAATAAATTTTTCGTCGCGACGTAATTAAATCTAATTCAATTAAATAATAATGTCTCGCAAAATTATTATGGAAGTCGCTTACGATTTAATTCCAAATTAATGCATTCGCTTGAATTAAAATCCAATTTTAATTCCGTATTGAAATCCGATTTCAATTAATATATCCAATATATTATTTTAGCCCAAATAAATAAATTAAATAGAAAAATCTAATTTAACTATTAAATTATTTTACCGATTAATTCCAAATTAATCGAGTTATCTCTTCTTGTCGAATTAATCCGAGATTAATTCTTGACGCAATTAATCTCAGATTAATTCTCTCTCTGTTAATTAATCCTAGATTAATTCTTGCCGTAATTAATTCCAGATTAATTTTCTCTTTCATAATTAATCTCAGATTAATTCTATTCGAGTCAAATATCATCGGTGAATCTTTGGGAAGCGACCCAAGAGATCCCTGGATATGTTGGCAGTAAAAATGGTCATCGATCTATCCAAACACACGCGTACCCGGTACCACGTTCTTACCGATTTACAAGACATGAGTGGCTTGTAGCAAAGCACCGCGCCTACCCAGTTCTCCAGAAATATTCTTTAAATAAATATATAATCTTTATCAGGCGTAGTATACTAAGTATTGCGTATTACGATCCAATATCGGATGTCACATGCTAGGTCTGGGGCTGGAATTGTGTCTGCCCCGTACGAAGCATATATCGGATCACTAGCAACTAGTCTCTATAATCGGATAATCATGACCTAGTCATATTATCCCGATGACTGCAGTACTTAAGAGTACCAGTTCCGTATCCTACGTGATCATCATTTTCATATGACGAAAGTGATACTTCCATCTTGACATCACACCCAATATACTACGATTCTCAGTATACCTAGAAGAGGCTTACACAGAACCTGTTAAAGCCTCGGACGACCCAAACCAAAGTATACTGATTGTCCTAAGTATTAGTGATGTAAGTCTCAGGTTAAGACAAAATACACCTACTCTAATTCAGATTCCCATAGACACATAGTCATACTACCAATGGGATTCCGAAGGGTCTATCCAGAGCGAAGCTATTCCCGTACCATCGGCAAATAGAACCTCCGATTAAACTTGCATGAGTATCCAATACCCAAATTTATGATAACTATATCGTTAAGCTTCCATAATGCGCACAAGTGTAATACTAGCCTATTCCGCATTATCAATGTCCAATCTCGATAATACTACGACTAGGGATATTTAATGATTAAACCTTACATGAATTAATATTGTCTCATATCTTATTAATCTGGTACTAATCATATGGACTTTTATCATTTATATATCCAGGTAATCCAATTATAAATGATAAAATAGCAATTTCCATTGTGACATAGTTAATTTTATACAAGAACATCATGTCATTTACAAAATAGTGATGCTATGGGTCATAATTGTCAAAAAATCTCCCACTTGGCCTATAGCCAATCACTCAAGTGTCCAACACCTGAACTATGTACGGGTCGCTCATGCTTATGCTGAGATATCAATTTCGTCAGCGGATTTTGATGAGTGGTAATTATATCACTATTTCCCACTCATTTAACCTAATATTTTTTATAGTTTCTTGAGTCTTGTGAATATTTTGATGTTTTTGTGTTATTTTGTAGATAAATAAAGTTTTAGGACATTCTGGAGGTGATTTGGAGCAAAACAGTGCAAATTGGCAAAAAGGGCAAAATGGTAATTTGTCCGCATCGTGACGCGCAAACCCTTGGCATCGCGACGCCTAACGTGCGCCGAGTACTGCTAATGTGCACCGGGTCCACAAGTTAGAATCTGAAAAGTTGACTTTACTAACGTGCGTCGTGCCACGTGTCACCATCACAGCCGATCCGCTAAAATACGCCTGCCACGTGTCATCATCCTAAGATGCCGACAATCATCATCTACGCTAACGTGCACCGTGCTACGTGTCATCATCTCAGAAGATCAACAAAAATGCGCCGCCTGCCATGTGTCAAAAATCTATGGTGCGACACTCCGTGTTACACGTGTCACCTTCTCATTGGACCGAATTATTGGCAAATCACATTCTGCCGCGTGTCAAGCTCTCATTGGACCACTCTCACCGCGTGCCACGTGTCATCATTTGATTGTGCCGACAGAATCCGCATTGTCAAACCACGTTGACCAAAAACGCGTTGCCAGCGTCACGACGCTAGAAGCTTTGGCGTCGCGACGCCGGTTGCCGAGTTTGCCTATAAATTGAGCTCTTCTTCACTTCATTTGGTGTCCTTTCCTTGGGATTTTTTCCCTGATTTCATAGGAAGCATCTAGTTTTTTTATATTAAAATTATGTATTTTTATTTTTAGTTTTTATTACAGCTTTTTATTTATTTCCTTTATGTTTTGTAGTTAAATTTCCGCTGGGGTAAAAGTGTGAAACCTTTAATATAATTATCTAGGTAAATCTCACTTAACTATAATTTATAAATTATAATTTAACTGGATTAATTAATGTCAGACTTTATTACCGCCTATATGGTCGGGTTAAATATAAATTACTTTACCGCCTATATGGCTGGTCTTTATGTGACAGATAATTACCGCCTATATGGCTGGTGTAGTTGGACTAAATGGATTACCGCCTATATGGCTGGTTTTAAATGTTTAACATTATTAATTCCTGAGAAAGCAGAATATAAAATAATTTATATATTATAATAAGTGAGATTCCTAGATAAGAAATATTAAATGTGGATCCTCTAACCCCAGCATTTTATTTATTCTAGGGAAGTGATGAAACACAATATCCACACTTAATAATTGATTTTCTTTTTATGAGTAATTCTTTAGTTTGTTTATTGAGTCTTAAGCTTAATGCTTCTTGTTGTCTGATCACCAATAAGATTGATGTGGTAAACTTAAAATGAACTAGACATAGGGATTTTAGGTTTCAGCCTTAGATTCAATAGCCCACGATCTTCCTTGAGGATAGAACCCTTTAATAGATTTCCTTACAGGATAGACATATACCTGTCGGGTGGGGGTAGCCATAATTGGAACTTAATCTTAATGAATCCAGGTAATTTGGTATACATAGACATATGGTTCAATTGGGTTATACTGGGTATTTGTGTCTGACCATCGACAAAGGCTTTTGCATAATTTCATGTTCCAGGTTAGCAAACTGATTTATTACACATAGATAAGAGAATCAATTCATCTTTATAATAATATTGTGTGGAGTCACGACCCTAGATCTTTGAGTCTTTTCTTTTATTTTCCTTAGTATTTTCTTTTGAGTCTGTTTTTATTTTATTTTGCAAAACCACATTCAACCAACCAAAAGCAATCAATTCTCTTCTCCCTATAATTAGATACTTGTAAATAAATAGTATCAATAATTAATAACAACAGTAGGAATTAAGTCCTCGTGGGATCGATATTTTTATACTACTTGAACGATACGTGCGCTTGCGTTATACGTGTGTGTTTACGCCGGTCAAGTTTTTGGCGCCGTTGCCGGGGACTTATTTTTCTTGAGTTGTTAATTTTGAAGCTATCCATTTACTTGTATCTAATTTTCTTTATTTTTTCTGTAATTTTTATTTCTTTCTTTTGTTTTCAGGTGGTTAAAAATGGAACATTATTGGGAGATTGAGAGATCACGATCTTTACTAAAAGATACACCCCAAATCTGGGAGCAACAGTCCGGTTTTCTGAGGCCTGTTGACCAGCCCAACAACTATCACTGGATGTCAGAATCAAACAATACTACATTTGCTCATCAGAACAAAATGGGGAGATGTGTAATTTGTGATGGTAACCA
This sequence comes from Zanthoxylum bungeanum, assembly GCA_019454045.1. Classification (NCBI taxonomy): domain Eukaryota; kingdom Viridiplantae; phylum Streptophyta; class Magnoliopsida; order Sapindales; family Rutaceae; genus Zanthoxylum; species Zanthoxylum bungeanum. The sequence goes on from SKCR01022858.1 coordinate 37,357, forward strand.
CTCAAGTGATCAATGCATATACTTTTCAGAGTGGCAGAATTATTGGAATCATTCAAGGTACGAAGAACCATCATATTTTCCATCTTATCCACCATCTACCTACGATCTTCATCAACAATCAGAACCATCAGAAGAAGATCAGATGATTGACATGCTCAAAGATTGGTTCAAGAAACGAGACGAAAAGTTGGATACAATGCTTGAAACATACCAGAATCAACTCGAAAGTATTCAGAGACGATCAGAATTCATCAGAGATTGACAGATCAGACGAGACAATTAACAGAAAAAAGAGATATATACCTCATGGACCATTTTCAGATGACATTGATGAAGCCTTCGAGTACCAATCATTTCACAATGACACTTCAACAGAGGAAGAGGCTGAGCAGTATCAACAACCAGAGGTATCAGTTCAGGAGCCTGAACCGGTAAAGTCTCGATTTGATTTTTATTATTCTGACTATGACGATGATGAAACAGAGCTGTTTGTACCAACTGCACCAACAACGGAGGATCAAACTTTTAATCCTCAAAATGAAGATCTTGGAGCATGTTTTACCATGATGTTTGATAAAGATCTACCTGAACCATCCATTCCAGTCGTATCAGAGGATAAAGACCTAATGTCAGAAACATCATTACATCCTCAGGCAGATACTTATGAAGCATGCATTTCACAGATGACAGATGAAAAGCTGAATACGAAAATTTTAAAATACATATGTGAAGAAAATGTGGAGCAAGAAGTAGAGAAAATGGATGAGCAAATGACTAACCTTATTGAAGATCCAGTGAATTCAGGCGAAACATCACTGTTTTGGGGAGTACAATTTAGAGAAATCGCCCAGAAGCTTGACAGAATGGAACTCCCATTCAATGTCAAGCACCATACAAGACCTCTTGATTTTCTTTCTTTCTTTTCAGGAACCACTGGAGCAACAAAGGTGGCATAAGCACTAAATGAGACAAAATATTTTTTGCCACCTTATCGTTGGAAGAGACCATTCAAAAGCAACGCTCATGGGATTGTCTTTAATCGGACATCCAAAACGACGCTGAACCCTCATTGACAGATGGATTTAAGTCACGTCTGGTTGAAGACGAAAAATTTAGCGCTAGCAGGGAGGCAACCCATGCAATAATTTTAATTATTTATTGTTTTGTGTGTACATGTTGTAGAATTATTTTTAATTTTGAGTTATTTTTGCAGGAAAAAATAAAAACGAAATTTTTCAGGACAAAGCAAGCTAGTGCAAGCGGGATTATCACAAAATAAAAATTTTTACAAAATCACGAAGATATAAAGTCAATCTAGTAGAGACGGCTGAGTAAGGAGTCAGCTCTCGAGACGCGTCCCAGTGGATTTATCCGTTGAAAGACTTGGTTTTGCCACAAAAAAAAAAAATTTATTCGTCGCGACACCAGAGCCTAAACCAGCAGCCACCACACACAGATCTCACTCCTCCTTCTTCAACATTTCACCATTTTCTCTCAACACCACTAAGCAACACCACTACCGAACCACCCACAACCGAGACCCATGGCCGAGCTTCCAACCTTCGGCCAAGATTCACGATCAAAGAGAAGCCATGCACGAGCCGCACCAACATCACCGAGATCCAGCCACCCTCACTGAGATCCAGCCAAAAACGAACAAAGTCGAGCCTTCGCCGAGTCTTAGCCACCACCTTCGAGACCGAAACCATCTCAACCCTTTTCCGTGAGCCTCACCACCGAGAAACAATCAAGCCAAACACCAACAACCACCGAACAACTTGTCGCGCCACTCACCAAGCCACTACATTGCCCAGCAACCAAGCCGCGAACCCACGCTTGCCGAGACTGAATCAGAAGCTTGAACCAGTGACTAAAACACCAACTACCAAGATCTAACAGAGGCACCCACTGCCGAGCCCAAAACCGAGGAAGCACAAGTCCGAATTTCAAATTATTAACATTGAAAATTGGAAGAAAATTTGGTAATTTGTGTGGTATTGAGTATGTTGGATTCGATTGATTGGACTTTGGAAGTGTTAAAATTGATTGAATTCATAGATTTTGGGGGCAAAGGTTGTTGTGTGGTGATAGTTTTAGGGTGAATTTTGCGGAAATCTTGAGTTTTTAGAGGTGATTCTGACAAAATTTTTACTAAAAAAATGGTCAAATAGCGATCATGGTAAGAAGCGTAAGATCTTAATCGGTAATGTTTCCTAAAAAATTTCAGCTAACCACGTATTATCTTCTAAACTCTTCTTCCATTGTTTAAGACATTGGGGACAATGTCTCATTTAGGTTTGGGGGAGGGAATTAGTTTATCAGTACCTTATTTTTAGTTTATGCGTTATTTTTATTTTTAGTCCAAAATTTTTCGAAAAATACAAAAAAATTGAAAGTTTTTCAAAAATTACAAAAAATATTTTGTGTTTTTGCGTTTTTATTTTGACTAAAAATGTGAAATTGGTAAAAGATAGCTGAGTAAGGAGTTTCCACTCCTGAGACGTATCTCAAACCATTTTCGAAACAAGTTAATTTTTGTTTATTTCCTTTTAAATTATTTAATTTGTAAATTCTCCTTAACACTGTCTAAAATGGATCTTCATATGCTCAGTTGGCAGGTATTATCAATATGCATAGTAATATACGGACATGAGCTAAAATTGAAAAGTTTGTAATATTAAGGGCTCTAGTTTAATTTGAGGAAGCATCTCAAAACGTGATGGAGTAAAAAAAAATATGAGATCCGAGTTATTAAGTCCATAAGGGTTTTTTAAAACCTAGTGCCCTAAAGCCAACTGGTTTGGGAGTCACTGGGCCAAAGCTCGTTACATGGATCGAAGATGCTGCAAAAATATATATATCTGAAGTCTGAGTAATTAAGTCTGTAGGGGTGTCTTAACACCTGGTGCCCTAAACCAACTAGTTTGGGAGCCACCAGCCCAAAGCTCGTTACATAGAAGGAATATATTATATATAAATAAAAAATAGAGAAAAAATCAAAGAAAAAATCCGAAAAATTATTCCATTGCTGCAAAAATGTGTGAATTCTGAAAAAACTTTAGGACAAATTTTTTACTCTCTTATCAATTGCACTTATGACTATTGTGGGCAAAAATGAGTTGTTTAATATTATATTGGTTGTGTATATGAAGAATGGTAAATATAATCGGAGAATTTACTTGTTCAGTAATTTAGAAAGAAAGAAAACATCTAGTAACTTGGAGTAGAAGTTTCACCTGTTTAGTCACTAACTTCTTTAATATATTTTCTCTTGTCTTTTTGCTTTTGTGTGCATTAGTTTTACTACATTTTTACTTTTGTAAAATGTTTGTGGGTATCATTGCTGTAAACCCTCACGAGACTACAACTCGTCCACTAGGGACACCTAGGGGTTTAAAGGCTTGTTGCATATGCTAAATGCAACCGTAATCCCTACGAAAGTGGCTTAGTTAAATTTTATTTTAAAGATGTTTATGTTATTTTATTCTGTGTTTTGCTCGAGGACTAGCAAAATGTTAGGTTTGGGGGTGTGATGAGTTGAATTTATATCACTATTTCCCACTCATTTAACCTAATATTTTGTATAGTTTCTTCAGTCTTGTGAATATTTTTATGTGTTTTATGCTATTTTGTAGATAAATAAAGTTTCAGGACATTCTAGAGGTGATTTGCAGCAAAATAGTGAAAATTGGCAAAAAGGGCAATATGGTAATTTGTCCGCGTCGCGACGTGCACCCCATTGGCGTCACGATGCCTAACATGCGCCGAGTACTGCTAACGTGTGCCGAGTCCACAAGTCAGAATCTGAAAAGTTGACTTTGCTAACGTGCGCCGTGCCACGTGTCACCATCACAGTCGATCGGCTAAAATACGCATGCCACGTGTCATCATCCTAAGATGCCGACAATCATCATCTACGCTAAGGTGCGCCGTGCCATGTGTCATCATCTCAGAAGATCAGCTAAAATGCGCTGCCTGCCACGTGTCAAAAATCTATGGTGCCGACACTCCGCGTGACACGTGTCACCTTCTCATTGGACCGAATTATTGGTAAATCACATTCTGTCACGTGTCAAGCTCTCATTGGACCACTCTCACCGCGTGCCACATGTCATCATTTGATTGTGCCGACAGAATCCGCGTTGTCTAACCACGTTGACGAAACCGAAACGAGTACCAGCATCGCGACGCTGGAAGCTTTGGCGTCGTGACGCCGGTTGCCGAGTTAGCCTATAAATTGAGCTCTTCTTCACTTCATTTGGTGTGCTTTCACTGGGATATTTTCCCTGATTTCATAGGAAGCATCTAGTTTTGTAATATTAAAATTATGTATTTTTATTTTTAGTTTTTACTACAGCTTTTTATTTATTTACTTTATGTTTTGTAGTTAAATTTCCGCTTGGGTAAAAGGTGAAACCTTTAATATAATTATCTAGGTAAATCTCACTTAACTATAATATATAAATTATAATTTAACCGGATAAATTAATGTCAGACTTTATTACCGCCTATATGGTCGGGTTAAATATAAATTACTTTACCGCCTATATGGCTGGTTTTAAATGTTTAACATTATTAATTCCTCAGAAAGCAGAATATAAAATAATTTATATATTATAATAAGTGAGATTCCTATATAAGAAATATTAAATGTGGATCCTCTAACCCCAGCATTTTATTTTTATTCTATGGAAGGGATGAAACACAATATCCACACTTAATAATTGATTTTCTTTTTATGGGTAATTCTTTAGTTTGTTTATTGAGTCTTAAGCTTAATGCTTCTTGTTGTCTGATCATCAATAAGATTGATGTGGTAAACTTAAAATAAACTAGACATAGGGATTTTCGGTTTCAGCCTTAGATTCAATAGCCCAAGATCTTCCTTGAGGATAGATTACCATTTAATAGATTTTCTTACAGGATAGACATATACCTGTCGGGCGGGGGTAGCCATAATTGGAACTTACTCTTAATGAATCCAGGTAATTTGGTTGACTTAGACATATGGTTCAATTGGGTTATACTGGGCATTTGCGTCTGACCATCGATAGAGGCTTTTGCATAATTTCGTGTTCCAGGTTAGCAAACTGATTTATTACACATAGATAAGAGAATCAATTCATCTTTATAATAATATTGTGTGGAGTCACGACCCTAGATCCTTGAGTCTTTTCTTTTATTTTCCTTAGCATTTTCTTTTGAGTCTGTTTTTATTTTATTTTGCAAAACCACATTCAACCAACCAAAAGCAATCAATTCTCTTCTCCCTATAATTAGATACCTGTAAATAAATAGTATCAATAATTAATAACAACAGTATGAATTAAGTCCTCGTGAGATCGATATTTTTATACTACTTGAACGATACGTGCGCTTGCGTAATACATGTGTGTTTACGCCGGTCAGATTTACAAGGTTATCATCTGATGTGATTTATTCGATCATCACATCGCCACGATGTATGATCTCACGAATCAGATAAAATTGTTCGAAGTACATACTTGGATCGTTGATGAGACCGTAATTCTTTAGCCTGTGCTGTAGCCTAGCTCAGCTGCTAACAGAACTACTTCATAATCTAATTTGGAATTTTATAGATCCAAAATGCTTCTTTTGCTACCTCAGCTGCAGCAATGTATTCCGATTTTGTTGTTGAATCGGCAATAGCATCTTGCTATGAAGATTTCCAGCTCACTGTTTCATTGTTCAAACAAAATTACGTACCCTTATTGTGACTTATAGTCGTCTTCATCGGTTTGGAAACTTGCAACGGTGAACCCAGTCACCTCAATTCTCCTTCTCCATATCTAAAGAAAGCATCCTTAGTTCATCTAAGATACTCAAGGTTGTTATTTATATCAATCCAGGAACAGTATCACTCATATTTTCATCGAGTTCTACTTTCCTCCCACTCGCCACTGCATTTAGGTATTCCTTTTAGGAAAACCGCATGGAGAGCAACAAATATGTTTGTTCTATTATGAGTTATGGAATTAGTTTCCTTAGGATAACCAATTACAATAGGCACTTATCCAATTTGGGTTGTAGTTTGGTATCATCCAAACATATGCCCAGCATTCCCAAATGTTCAGGAATGAGAAACCTGGTTTCTTTCCTGCCAATATGTAATATGGAGTCTGTCCAACAAATTTTGAAGGAAACTTATTCAAAATAAGTATTGCACTGTTCAATGCGTATCCCTATAAGGAAATTGGTAGATCAGAGCGACTCATCATTAACCTTACTATGTCCAAAAAGGTTCGGTTTCTCGTTCGTTCGGACACACCAATCAATTGAGGTGTTCCGGGAGGAGTCCACTGTGAAAGAATATTATACTCTTTCAAGTAATTGAGAAACTTATTGCTTAAGTATTTTCCACTACGTTCCAACCGTAATATCTTAATACTTTTTCCCGTCTGTTTTTCTACTTCGTGTCGAAACTCTTTGAATTTATCAAAAGTTTTTTATTTGTGTTTCATAAGATACACATAACCATAACATGATGCAATATCCGTAAAGGTTACAAATTATTCATAACCACCTCTACCCTAGCTAGACATGGGCCCACTAACGTCACCATGAACGAGGGCTAACAGCTCAGTGGCACATACACTTAAACTGCTAAAAGGCGTTTTAGGCATTTTGCCTAATGAACAAGATTCGCAGACATCATTTAAATTAGGATCAAATCCGTCCAAGTATCCACTCTTCAAAAGTGTGGATATTCGAGTCTCGTTAATGTGTCCCATACAACAATACCATAAATAAGTCTCATATGATTTACACATATTGAGCCTTTTGTTTGTCATGTTATATGTTTGACATTCATTTATATTCAAAATATAAATACGGTTATTCACATCTAATGTGTATATCTCAATATCATCTTTATAAACAAAACACCCAGTGTTCTGGAACATAAAGGTACACCCTCAACGAGTTAAACTAGATATAGAGACAATGTTTCTAGTCAAACTAGTTTCATTATAACAGTTTCCTAATTTATGTACATGCCCAAAGGGTAGTTCCAAAAAACTTAGGTTTCCACAGCCAAAACAGCGTATCTCGTCCCGTTTCTGACTCGCATGTCGATCTCAACTGAAGTCAGTCTCCTGCTAATCAGTAGATCCCGCACATTAGTATATATGTATGTACCACATCCTGTATTAAAAAACCAATTTTAAAACCTATAGTGCACATGTTTATAACAAACATACCTGAAGTCGGAGCCTTGCCCGTTTTCACATCCTTCATGTCTACCTTGTCCATAAGGCAGTCACGCTTCCAGTGTCCCTGTTTGCCACAGTTTAGGCAGACACCTTGGGATATGTCATTTGTCTTCCAAGAAGACTATGACGATTTTACCTTTGCCCTTTTCTTAACACCCTTAGAAGCCTTCGGCCAAGCCTTGGCCTTTTGGGAAGTCGAAGTAAGATGCGCCTTGCGTTTCTTGCCCTTTTGAAAACTCTGGCTTTTTCTCCTTGAGTATAGCCATTAACTCTCCAATAGTTTTTTTTTGGTTCATAGTGAACCTGCCCCAGCATTCGGGCAGAGACTGTAAGATCAAATCTATGGAAGTCTCGGCCTCGTAGGTAATGCCCAGCTAACCCAGTTGTTCGATGTCAGCAATCATCTCCGACACATAGTGCTCGACAGATGTACCCTCTGATATATGCGAGCTTAAAATAGCTTCTTTTGCAATTCGTACTTCTAAGATCTAAGGTTAGATCTGTGAAAATCCTTCAATTTCAACATCATACTATAATAATCCAATCCTTTGTTCTGACGAAGAAACTAAGGTGTCAATGCAGCAAGCATAACGGATTGAGCACTAAAGTTATCATTACGATGAGTCTTCTAAAGCTCATGTTCTACTATTTGTTCAACTCCGGGCTCAGGTCCGAGAGGTTTCTCTATCCAATAGAGTAACTTCTCAACTCTCAGGACTATCCTGAGATTCTTTCCCAATCTGGAAAATTGTGTCGTTAAAGATATTTTCACCTAGGATTATGTCCTTTGACGCTAATCTTTCCAATTATATTGATTGCTATAGTCCAACTATCCAATGAATGATTTTGGGTACAATCAAATGTAATGATTACTATAGTCCAACTGTATAATCAACTATAAATGATCGGTTACATTCAAATATAATGATTATTATAATCCAACTATATAACCAACTATAAAAGAGGTAATGTGTTGTACAGTCTAACTGTTCAACGAAAGCAATATTAAATATTAGTCCAACTAATATATTTATGACAACGATAATAAAATAAAAGAGCGTGTATTGGCAAGTATTTAAATGAAATTGCAAATTTAATACTTGTCTCCCACTATTTTTCGGCGAGCCTCTAACCCTCTGTGGAGTACTCAGGAAACCTAGTTTCCTAGTGGGCTAGAATCCTGTTAAATAACACACAACCTTGACTTTGGGCAACAAATTGTATGAAACATAACTAGGTAGATCTCTAAGATCAATTGGATCTCATCCAATTCCTAGATCCAGTAGGTGGACCTCCAAGTCCGAAACAGATATCCAATATTTGTAAATATATCCAATATATTTCCTAACCTTTTTTTCCTCTGAATCAACTAAGCTTTGGCTTTGGCTCAACAAACTTAATGATTCCAGTTAAGCGTGACCCATTGACAATGGGAAAGCTTCGTAATCGAAGTCGATGAACTAGAAGTGACCTTGACTTTGGCCAACAAGTCACAACCGCCCAAGACATACGATATAGAACAAAGCTTACGTGGTTCAAACACATCCGCGATGGACAAAGGTCTTGACTTTGGCCAACAAACCAATGCCAATCTTGGATCTTGAGAAAGAACCACTCAATGAAAGGAAACGCTTAATATTTAATTGAGGGTTTTTTCACGTAAATTGGCAAGCAATTTATTATCTTTGATTAGGTATCATCATACACCCTTAAGCATGCATTCTAAAAGCATAATAAGGCGCGAAATAAATTAATAATGATATGCGAATGGATATATAAAAAACTTTGTTCCTAGAACAAATCTCTCCATTTCCTCTCTCCCGCTAGTATTATTCATACTTCTACCCAATTACATAATACTTCTAAAGAAACATCATTAACATTGAGGGGAATTGGTGAGAAGAGAAATACAATGAGAAAAGAGCTAATAGGCTGGACACGCAGGTCCAATTTAATAAATTCTAAATTTATTACAACAATTTCCAAAATTGCCCATACCCTTCTAATATCCATCCGATATACATTATTCATACAATACATCCAAGTATTCACACATAGCATGTTATTCAATCAATCTAATCCAATTATTAATATTTGAATTAATGACCATCCAATTTTCAAACAAAGATTTGATTTTCGCGAGTCCAACTCGTTTAAGAATAAATACTCAAAGTACGTATTCTTGAATTATATCGAACTATAATTTTAAATCCAATTTAAATTTTATCCAATACTAATTTATATTTAATTACTAATTAAATAATTACACTTTTAATAGTGCCTTTTAGACTTGGATTCCAAATCCAATCTTCGTGGGTCTCAAAGACCCAATTAGTATCCAATACTATTTAATTAAAGTCCAATTGACATTTAATTAATTCTTTAGGCGTGGGCTTTGGCCATTATGGATCAAACCCAAGATGCCAAGGCCTAATAAGGAATCACCCTTTGCCCAAAATCAATTTTGGCCCATTAGGCCCAATTATTATATTTGGACTTTATAGAATGGTTTTAGTCCCATTTGGATCCAATCCAATTGTCATATACCAAGCTTGGCCCAACCAAGCCCATTAAGCCCAATTACAACAAATTAAATTACACATTATTTCAAATTACATATTAATTTATTTAAATTGAAATTAACATAATTAATCAATTAATCTAATGTTTCCAAAACACTAATTAATCTAATTTAATCATGCTCAACATTTCCATTCATGTTCAACACAAATTGAAGCAAAATCAATCTATTACATGCTTCACACTCCACGTAATAGGGCACAAAATAATACTCAATTTGATTTCAATCCAATTAAATCAACATACAAGATTTATTTCATGCTTTAAACATATCCAATTGTCTAAAATCAAAAATTTCCATGATGTTCTTAGGGCATACATTCGGCCATGCTTAGAATTTGGGGATTTTTGAACTAATCAATATTTCACAAATCCAACAATGCACAAATCCAATCAACATCATATAAACATAACCAAACCATCAATTTAGGCAAATCAAGCTCTAAGCCAAAATTCCCAAATTAAAGTATATGAACCCTAGATTTTCAAATCAACCTTAGGACGATCTGATACTATTGTTAGTGTTCCTAGAACATGCCAAGGATCTCTAAGAGTGATTCGTGTGTGAATATTCAAAGAAGTTGCGGAAAATACTTACAATGAGTGGATGAGTTTCAAAACTTTCCATGGATGTAGGTGGAAGCTCCAAGCTTTCTTGAGTGTTTCCAACACTTGGGTGAGTTTCCCTATCACCTTGATTCACTCCTTTAAGTGCTAGCTTGAATAAAATTTGAAAGAAAATTTAAGTGGGCTTGCTCAACACACTTCGGGCTCGGGTTCGTTTAATCCGATTAAACGAATTTTCCATCGCGACGTAATTAAATCCAATTCAATAAATAATAATGCATCACAAAATTATTACGGAAGTCGCTTACGAATTAATTCCAATTAATTCATTCGCTTGAATTAAAATCCAATTTTAATTCTGTATTGAAATACGATTTCAATTAATATATCCAATATATTATTTAGCCCAAATAAATAAATTAAATAGAAAAATCTAATTTAACTATTAAATTTATTTTACCGATTAATTCCAAATTAACAGCGTTCTCGTCTCTCTCTTGTCGAAATAATCCTAGATTAATTCTTGACGCAATTAATCCCAGATTAATTCTCTCTCTGTTAATTAATAATAGATTAATTCTTGCCGTAATTAATCCCATATTAATTTTCTCTTTCATAATAATCTCAGATTAATTATGTTCGAGTCAAATCTCATCGGTGAATCTTTGGGAAGCGACCCAAAAAATCCATGGATATGTTGGCAGTAAATACGGTCATCGCACTATCCGAACACATGCATACCCGGTACCATGTTCTTACCGATTCACAAGACATGATTGGCTTCTAGTAAAGCACCGTGCCTACCCAATTCTGCAGAAATATCCTTTAAAGGAATATATAATCTTTATCAGGCGTAGTATACTAAGTATTGCGTATTACGATCCAGTATCGGATGTCACATGCTCGGCCTGGGGCTGGAATTGTGTCTGCCCCGTACGAAGCATATATCAAATCACTGGTAACTAGTCCTATAATCGGATAATCATGACCTAGTCATATTATCCCGAGGACTGCAGTACTTAAGAGTCTTGATGAGTGGTATTTATATCACTATTCCCACTCATTTAATCTAATATTTTGTATAGTTTCTTGAGTTTTGTGAATGTTTTGATGTGTTTTGTGTTATTTTGTAGATAAATAAAGTTTCAGGACATTCTGGAGGTGATTTGGAGTAAAACAGTGAAAATTGGCGAAAAAGGGCATTTTGGTAATTTCCAGTGTCGCGCCGCCCAGACCTTCCGCGTCGCGACGCCCAGCATGCGCCGAATCTGCTAACGTGCACCGAGTCAACATGTCAGAATTGAGAAAGTTTGACTTTGCTAAAATGCACCGTGCCACGTGTCACCATCACATCCAATCTACTAACGTGCGCCGTGCCACGTGTCAACATCATATGCTGCCGACACTCAGACTTGACACGTGTCGCCTCGTCATCAGCCACGTCAGCGGTCAACGAGTCAACTTCGCCATGTGTGATGCCACGTCAGCGGGTCAACTAAGTCAACTTGCCACGTCAGCATCCGCCAATCACAGCGTGACACGTGTCGCCACGTGTCGCAATCCTATTGTGCCGACAATTGCAACACGCGTCTTCGCCACGTCAACGCCACGTCATCGCCACGTCATCATGACGTCATCACAATAATTGAGTCTTAGCCGCCTTGCCACGTGTCGCGTGAACAGTCAGCCGCCATGCCACGTGTCGCCTTCTCAGCGTGCCACGTCTTACTATTCCAGCGTCGCGACGCTGACCCGGCGTCGCGACGCTGAAGACAAAAATTTCTATAAATACTGCGCGAATTTTCATAATTCCGTGTGCCTTTCTCTCTCTCATCTCTTTGATGAAGAGAGAGTTTCTCTCTCTAAAAATATTTTTTTTTATTTTTTTATTTTTTTAGTTTGTAATTAATTTTAATTACCATTTGTAATAATAGTAATTTAGTTTTTACTTTTTACTTTTTACAGTTTTTACTATTCATGAGAAGTAATTTCCCAGCTAGGGTGAAAGGTAATTATTTTACTATTACTTTTTAGATTAATCTCCCTTAAAAATAATATATTTACTAATTAAAATACTGATTAATAAAGGATACCGCTATATTGGTCGGTTGGAAATTTATTTTAATCTGGTTTAAACCTGACTAATCAAGGATACCGCCAGATTGGTCGGTTGGTAATTTTATTTTGGTTCCGCCTTTATGGCTGGTTGGAATTAATTTGACTTAATCAGGATACCGCCAGATTGGTCGGTTGGTAATATTATAACAAGTTTATATATTATTTTATGGGAGATATCTAAATTAGTAGTAGTAAAAGTAATTCCTTTTACCTTAGCATTTTATTTTATTTTACTTTTCAGTTTTACTTTATGTCTTTTACTTTTCAGCATTTTTACTTTATGTCTTTTAGTTTTATGTTTTTACTAGTCCTAGTTATGTGTTAGTTTCTAAGGTTGTGATGAATTTCAATATCACCAGTTTATAAGGGTTAGATTATAGTTTGGGTATTATAAAGATTTATTTATTGAGTCTTAATCTTAATGCTTTTTATTAATTGGCCATTAATAAAATTGATTAGGTAAACTTAAAATGAACTAGACATAGGGATTTTAAGTTTAAGACCTTAGACTCAATAGCCCACGATCTTCCTTGAGGATAGATAACCCTTTAATAGATTTCCTTACAGGATAGGAATATACATGTCGGGCGAGGGTAGCCATAATTGGAACTCAATCTTAATGAATCCAGATAATGTGGTTGACATAGGAATATGGTTCAATTGGGTTACACTGGGTATTTGTGTCTGACCATCGACAGATGCTTTCGCATAATTTCGTGTTCCAGGTTAATAAATCAATGTTTTACCCATCTATATAATAATCACTTCATCTTTTAAATAATATTAGAATGATTCACGACCCTAGATCTTTGTGTCTTTTGTTATTTTCCTTAGTATTTTCTTTTGTCTTTTTATTTATTTATTTATTTTGTAAAACCACATTCAACCAAACAAACAATCTCTCTCTTCTTCATTTAATTAGATATTTGTGAAAGTGGAGCCAATACAGCAGTCCCTCTCATTTCTTTGTTGTAAATAGGGAGTTCATCTCTCTCTAAGTTTCTTTTTATTTTTAGTTTTTAGTTTTGTAATAATTTTAATTACTTTTTATAATAATAGTAATTTACTTTCTTTACTTTTTACAGTTTTTACTATTTATCATGAGGAGGTAACTTCCCCAGCTAGGGTGAAAGGTAATTCTTTTACTATTGCTATTTAGATTAATCTCCCTTAAAAATAATATATTCACTATTTAAAACCTGACTAATCAAGGATACCGCTATATTGGTCGGTTAGTAATTTAATTTTAATCTGGTTTAAACCTGACTAATCAAGGATACCGCCAGATTGGTCGGTTGGTAATTTTATTTTGGTTCCGCCTTTATGGCTGGTTTATGGACACATATTACCGCCTTAATGGCTGGTTGGACTTAATTTGACTTAATCAGGATACCGCCAGATTGGTCGGTTGGTAATATTATCAGAAGTTTATATATATTATTTTATGGGAGATATCTAAATTAGTAGTAGTAAAAGTAATTCCTTTTACCTTATCATTTTATTTTATTGTAATTTACCTTTCAGTATTTACTTTACCGCATTTTTACTTCAAGTCTTTTATTTTCAAGTTTTCACCAGCCCTAGTTTTGTGTTGTAACTAAATTAATTATCTGGGGTTGTGATGACTTTTAATATCACCGTTTTATAATGGGTTAAATTATAGCTTGGGTAATATAAGATTTATTTATTGAGTCTTAATCTTAATGCTTTTTCATTAGCTGGCCATTAATAAAATTGATATGGTAAATCTAAAATGAACTAGACATAGGGATTTTAGGTTTCAGCCTTAGACTCAATAGCCCACGATCTTCCTTGAGGATAGATAACCCTTTAATATATTTTCTTACAGGATAGGAATATACCTGTCGGGCGGGGGTAGCCATAATTGGAACTTAAACTTAATGAATCCAGATAATTTGGTTGACATAGACATATGGTTCAATTGGGTTAAACTGGGTATTTGTGTCTGACCATCGACAGAGGCTTACACATAATTTAGTGTTCCAGGTTAATAAATCAATATATTACCCAACTTTAAGATAACCACTTCATCTTTAAAATGATATTAAAAGAAATCACAACCCTAGATAGTTTTTAAATTGAATTTTCTTAAAACCTATTTTCAACAATTTTATTTACTTGCTTTTAAATTTAGAATCGTCACCATTTCAAATCAATCAATCAACCTGTTAGATACTAGTAATCATTTGACCTCATAAAATTAATAGATTAGATATTAAGTCCTCGTGGGATCGATATTTTTATACTACTTGAACGATACGTGCGCTTGCGTTATAGGTGTGTGTTTACGCCTGTCAAGTTTTTGGCGCCGTTGCCGGGGACTTATTTAGCTTTTACTATTAGTTTTGGGGTTAGATACCTTTACTTGTATCTAATTTCTTTTTACTTATTATTTTTGTTTTCTTGTGTTTCAGGTTTCCAGAAACTACATGAGACGAACCAGAAGCTTTCAACTTCGACCGCTTGACCCAGAAATTGAAAGAACCATCAGACAGTTGAGAAGGGAAAGGCGAGAAGGCCAAGAAGCTTTCGTCAACATGGAACCTGAACCTTTGACCGTTGCACCACCAATTCCCATTCGAGATAAAACCATTCCGGTGGTTGACAGACTCATTTCTTGTATTGTACTTCCTCCCTTACCAGCAAATGCGGGTGACATCAAAACATGCATTCAGATGATTCAGCAGTCAGTGCAGTTTGGGGGAAATGCAACTGAAGATCCTAATGCCCACATCAGCAACTTCCTGGAAGTTTGATGGTACTTTCAATTACAACCGAGCAGCTGAAGAAGCAATGAGACTGCGAGTTTTTCCATACTCCTTGAAGGACAGAGCTAAAGCTTGGCTACATTCACTACCAGCAGGTTCTATCACAACTTGGAATACTCTAGCCACCAAATTCCTTGCAAAATACTTTCCACCAGCCAGAACTGCAAAGTTAAGGAATGACATCACATCCTTCATGCAACAAGATTCAGAATCCCTTTGCGAAGCTTGGGAAAGATTCAAAGACTTACTCCGGAAATGTCCTCATCATGAGATCGCAAAGTGGCTACAAGTTCAGACCTTCTACAATGGACTTTCTGGAATAATGAGAACCACAATCGATGCTGCTGCTGGAGGAGCTTTGATGGCAAAAGGAGAAGATCAAGCCTGGGACTTAATTGAAGAAATGGCCAACAACAATTCCTTGTGGCCTACAGAAAGGAGCATGATCCAAAGAATTGCAGGAATTTATGAAAGTGGAGCCAATACAGCAGTCAACACCAAGATTAAATGTATATGTTTTAGTGGAATCAATGTCAAATATGTTCATAATGTTTCCCCCTCAACCATAGCCCTCATGTGTTCTTGAGATGAACACAATAATTCCCATTTATTGATATATGATCAGGTCTTCTTCATTTACTGGAGCATAATATTCTCTCTTTTATTTTCTTATTTTTCCTCATTCTTTTCATCTTCTTCTACTTTCTTAAAGGAATCATTGTAAAATTAACCACTCCTCGTCATTCTTTTGACTTCCTCCTCACCATGCTGGAGAAGTCTTCCCAAAATTTATCGCACTCGCCAGTCTTATTATCGATGATATCCCATATTCCCATAACATGGGCTGATTGGTGAGATGCTTGTAGGACATAGTCTTCGGGTAGGCCGAAGTTGTTAATATAGTTGGGTAGTGGTACAATATGGTGATTGGGTAATGGGATTCTATAAGTATTGGGCTGGTTTTTTTCTGGATCAAGGATCTTTCAGATGTCTATCAGTTCTTTGATTTCATAAGTCAGATGCATTTATCGATGTCATTCATTTTTTGTTGGTGGAAGTAACATTATTAGCTAAAGTTAAAGTGACGGGGGATAGGTTTGGTAGATGATTGGTTTCTAAGGGCTGCATCAAGCCTTGTCTTCTTAGGTTTTCAAATATTTTTGACAGAGGTCTGTCAAAGTTGGAGAATCTTCTATTTTGGATAGCGGTAATCTCTGCGGGGTTGTCTTCGGCTCTAGAAGGTCCCCCAATATTCTTCACATTCATGCTTTAAAACTTTATATTTTCATTCTCTTCTTCCTTTATATCCATGACAGTCTCTCTCAGCTGCCTAAGTCAGAAATCATAATGGTCATCCTCCTCAGTTTGTTGTAAATAGAGTGCTAGGTGCATTTAAATAACTCATCCTCCTCAGTTTATGTAAAAAGTGTGTTTGGTGTCCTTAATTATCATCTTGATTTGGTCATTCTCTAAGGGCCCTGTTTGTATTTTCAGAAGCTGGCTTCTCTAGCGATCAATATACTACTTAAAGTTTTCTTCTAGTTTCTACTTAGGGTTCTCTAGGTTGCGGAGCGACAAGTCTATCTCAATATCCATGACATATTGGTTCATGAAGGCTTCGGTCAGTGTCCTCCAATCATCATTTACTTTCTATTCCAGGTCGTGGTACCATACCACATGCGCTCCTTCAAATGAAATCTCAAACATCTTCTGACCTGGTGTTGGGATAAACCGGTGGAATTCATCAATGAGACTTATTGATGAAGATGAACTCTTGGGTCGCTGTTTTCGTTGATCTTCACCATTTTCGGCATTTTGAATTGTGAAGGCAACTGTTCTTTGAATTTCATTGCATTGTAATCAAACAATCTTCATGTTTAACCTTCATTTTTTGGGCTACCATCTCTATTTTTTCCTTCAAATTTTGGAGCACAGCCTCAGTTTGGGATTTGGCCATCTTGCCTGCAGTATATTCGGCCATGTCGTCATCATCCAAGATTGGGATTTCTTTAGTCATCCTATTATTGGGCTCCTCGTGCCTCCTCTCACTAGTCTCGGCCCCCGTTATCCGATCCGTCGTTTACACTACCGTCAAGTTGGCAATATCATCAGTCACAGTCTATAACTATATCGCCAGCATTGTCATTATTGTTTCCAACTGATCTACGCTAGAATTATCATTGCTGGCCATTTCTACAAATTCAATTTGTTTTTTGACTAATCTGCTTTGCTTTCTAATCCACTACGCTGATGGCTACAATCAAAATGGGTTAATATCATACATGTATGCATGTGAAGCATGTAATTCAAAAGATGCTCAATCATCGCCAAATATCCTTCCAACCTTATTTCTCTTGCACATATGGTAAGTCCAATATCTTCCCTAGGTTTGACTTAGTTTATGCACCAATTAGGATGCATAAACTCGCTTTCTCCTATACTAAATAACTTTATTTCCTTTCCATTGTTAAAACACAAAGGCCGCCCATTTATAAAAATGAATAAGCCGAATATAGGGATCGTGCCTTTGTATAAAAATGATGATTTAGACCCTCGCTAATCATGGTTTTTTGGGATAGGCGTAAGACATTTAGGAATATCCAAATGGGCCAAAAGAATGCGTACCTTTCTTGATGAAAGCTAGTACAGGTATCGGACTTATGCTTTAGGTACTTTTGGATCAAAACTAAATATTTTAGGCCCAACGAGGTTTGCATACATGGTGGATCATAAACATTTCAAAGTACTTTAACCTGATTATCATGAAATGCAAACTTGCCTCATTTGAAAATGCCCAATAAGTTTACATCCCATGGTAAAAGAATCAAAGGACTTCAAATGGATAAATCTCATACACAAGCATTAGGGAGGCTTAGTCCTATGGGAAAAAACTATTCAATTTCATTTGGGCTTATCAAGGGTATGGTTTAGGCTCTTATTGGATAAAGATTGTTCATAACTAGGTCTCCCCACCCAATAGTTCAATTGACTAATGAACGCAGCCTTTAATACCCAAGAATACAGTTTGTCCATAGCTAGGTCTCCCCACCTAAGGGTTCAATCAACCAAATGGACGTACCAATATTCAGGGATACGTGCCAACAAGTGATGATTATCATCACATACCAATCCACCATCTTGATTGAAAGCGATATCTTAATATGCAATGCCATTGGAGTTAAAAAGGGTATGCAAAAAGACGAAGACATGGTTAGCCTCAATATTGCCATAAATACTACAAGGCATTTTCTGGAGTCACCATCTGTAGAGAGAAGCAGGGTTTATCACTATGCATATGACGTCGGCAACCATGATACTGTTGGGCTCACAGCCCAAAGAGAGTATAAATAGTCCCACATGGAAACTAATCGGAGAAAGATTCACCATCTGGTAAAAGACATCGAGAATGATTTAAGGCCGCACTACACCCCTCACATTCGGGTTCAGAATGGTCCTTTACTATTGCCAGTATAATATTTAGATTCAAATGAGGTATCGTTATATCTTATAACGCAATAACATGCAACATAATTTATATAACATACAAGTACGCAAACATAAATAACAAAATTGGTAAATAAAGCGAATGGTTGTCCATAAATCATTACAACATTAGCAAAAATAATAATAAAACATATCAGAGAGAACATCTCATTGGCCAGTCCTTGGGGATGCTCGGCCGGACATTATGAATAATAGGTGTGATATTCATCATAATATGAACATCCGACACGACTTGCTAGAAGTCTGGCAGGACATTCTGCATAAACCAGACTCGTAAAAGTACAGGTTGTAAAAGATACAATAATAAACAACAAAACTAATTAACGAGGAACCTAGAAATAGTAAGTGAATAAGAGAAAATAAATAAGCTATAGTTAGCGTAACAAATAAATGACTTGAATTAAAGAACAAAACGCAAAATAGTATATAAAATCGAAATAGATGAAACAGTCATCTTCCCATTGGTATGTAGAGTTGATCCCGAATGTAGACCATATTACCGTCCATTCGGAGTCGGCTATATAATTTATATTTGGGTTTCCATCTTATATACCAATAGGGGAGTCATATGACATGATGTAAGCATGTCCGACTGGACATCGTATGAGTGAGGCCGGACATCCTTCATCAATCAGACAATTAACAAAAGAAAGTACAAAATTTAATCATATCTTAGACAGTAAAATAAACACATGCATATCATCAACTAAAGCAGTAGAAAGGAATAAATAAGCATGTGGAAATTGATTGTAAAATGGCAATTCTATATAACGAAAGAGTAACAAAGTAATGTAAGAAAGCATGGCGTTTGGTTTATAGCACTCAATGATGAAAGATGGCTTACGATATACAATGGTACCCTTGGATTTGCATAGCATGGGGAGGGATATTTCCCTCATGGCTTATCGTCCATAAACAAAGTTGGGGGTGCATAGGATGGGCAAGGCCCACGGGCCTCCGTGGCGTTTGTAGCCTCGAGATTTGCTTAGTATTGGGAGGGATAATGCCCTCATAGTGCAGGTCGTCCTTTTTTCGGATCTGTATGAGCATAGCACTAAGAAAGCAAGAAGTCCTTCGTGGCATTTACATACTCGAGGTTTACCTAGGATGTGGGGAAATTCCCTCATGGCGTTGGCCACCCCCTGATCCGTAGTTCAGTTCGTTGAGATGTTTGGACTGTAAGGTTCAGAATTGTTATTTTAGGCAACATGGGACAAGACGTTGTCTCCGTTTCCTTGATGTTTTTGGTTCGGTATAAAATGTGTTATACGTCGCCCCTGTTATACTTGTGTTTTTTGTTTTGATTTTATGCAACATGGTATAGATGTCATTACCAATGTTTGTGGGATGACCGAAAGTTGAAAATCTTCCCTTTAAGTCTTTTTGGATTATGAATTCTAATGGCTCGGGGCTGCATACATTCCGCAGAGGCCATGTCATTGAATGGCATAAATGTGGAACATTCCCTTATGGCCAGTTGATTATGACAGATTCTGACAGCATATGTTTCACCGAGGCCAAGTAATTAAATGGCACAATGAGGGACATTCCCTTATGGCCAAATGATTATGATGGCTCAAGGTTGCATACATTCTGTCAAGGCCATGTTAAGAATGTCACAATGAGGGAACATTCCCTTTGTGGCCAAGCAGTTATAATAGTTTGGGGCTGTATTCATTCCGCCTATGCCACATTATTGGATGGCATAACGAGGGAACATTCCCTTGTGGCCAAGTGGTTATAATGGCCGGGGACTGCATTTGTTCTGCCAAGGCCATACTATTTAGTTCACTCTGGGCATGGATCAATTCTCCCCGAGTGTTGTCCAATTCCCCATTGTCTGGCTGAGTTCATTTTTTATCTCAATAAAATCGGCGTCATTTCTCTCGAGCTTGCTCTCAAATGAAACTACCCTGGCCCGCTATAATTTGATTTCATGAGTTTTTGAAACAACCACAACCCGGGCCTCATCCATTTCCTTCATTGTGATTTCAATTGCGTCGCAGAGATAATTTGTCTCGGCTTTAGCATCCTCCAACTTTTTATTCATCTTTTTCTTCTTCTCAGTGAGTTGGCTTTAAAGCCTTTGGGTCTGGCTACCCTCGGCAATGGTGCTTGAGACCATATCTATGTCTGTGGCCATAAGCTACATCAATTGTATATCAAGGGATCATGTCAGTTTACCCGTAAAATATAATTATTGGCAAGCGGCAAAAAATTGAAGCTAAGTCATAAATTACATTGGCTTGGAGACAGCCCACTTTTTGGATGACCTCATTAAGGGAGATGGACTCATAGGCCACTGCCCTATTTAGGTCCATGTTCTGGACTAAGTGGTTGTTGGTTGGAAGGAGGTGAGCCACACTCTCCCTCATGTCATTAGGGAAATCCTTCACCTCATGATATAGGTTGATCCTTTCTTTGTAGCCGAGGAAACTGTAGATTTGCTTCTGCCAGGCTTAGGCCTTTTTTTTAGGACCCTGCTCAAAAATGCCTTCAAGAGCCTTGCTTCCGACCTGATGGAAGCGCCTTTTGGAAGTTTGAGGTGCTACTGTTGGAGTTTGGCAGGTTTGGGCTGGTGGTGGTATGTGGACAGTTTGGAATGCGGTGGGTGTAGTGTACATGGTCTCTTTTTATTTTTCCAATACGGGGATGGGGGTAGTGATTCGGGCACGGATACTACTTCGTCCACCCAAGCACTTGCGCATGGCACCGCACGCTACGTGAAATGGAGTTTGCCTCTTACTAAACATATCTTTAAAAATAGAAGTGTTAGATGTTGAAATGGATAAAGGAACGGGTAAGAAAGTAATAAACAATCAAGCACGATAAACAATGATGAACAAAAAATCGAAAGCAACAAAATGGATCAGTGGGCTAATATCTATCAGTTTTCCTGAAAGAAGGTGGTGGAGTGCCCGAGATTAGTCTCGCATCGGCAAAGTTGGAAGGGCTGATGAGATCTTTGTAGTGGCCAGTGAATTGAGATGCAATCCTAACTCTAACCCTGACTTCATGACGAACTTTTAGGGGTCCCCCAGCAGGCTACAAATGGTAAATTTGGGCTAGTAGGAACCTAAGGAAGGAAAACATAAGAAAATTTGAGGATGGGACATTAACTCCAGTGCGGAAGAAAGTGGGGATGCTGATCTCATCACCTGAGATGGTCTGGGTTCTGTCTCATGCTCCCCTAACTCATAACCATTTGTCCTTAAAGAATTTTTTGATGGCCGGGAGATTTGTAATTAAAGGCTTACGCCCCACATATTGGGACAGGTAATATTAACTTTTATGATCCTTTCGATTGGCATGCATATGGCAAAGCCTCTTCATTTCTTGAACTGAGTGCTTACCCAGATCAGCTCAGCTCCAAATCACGTAGAGTCTGGCCAGTACCCCCCACCCATTCAAATTTCACTGGCACGGGGCCAGGTTCTTTTCTGACAGTATCTTGGAAAAATACCCTTGCATGGGAAAACAGAGGCCACAATCAAATAAATCTGTGCATAGAGCCACCATATCACCTTTTGGTAATCTGGCGTAATCTCATTCGTCAGGCACCTCTAGAATAATCTGCTCGGGAATATTGAATCTTTTCCTAAGCTGCTCTAGATCCGTTGGAGTGATGAATGAAGCTATGTCCATGTCCAAAATGATGAAGTCCAAGGTATAGGCATCGGGTAGGGTCGGGCTATCCAGTCCGTATAGGACACATTCTCCTCTTCAGATAGAGTTGGGATGTATTGTAATCACCGCCCTCCACGTTGATGGGATCAGTCTGAAGTGGGGCAGGTACAAGAGGAGTAAGGACGTTGATGGGAGTTGGGGAAGAACAGTCAGAGTTTGACATTCCTGCCAACGAGCGACCCAAGGGAAAAGGTTAGTTCAAGGTAACTTGAGAGTTTTTTAGACTACTCATATGGTTAGTAGAGTTAATATGCATATTTAGGGTTCTTTATATCATTATACCTACCAAGTGACTAACCCTAAAAAGCTCTAAGTGCTCTAACAGTGGCAAAACGGTAAATTTGCAAATACTACTAGGGTAAACACGCCAAAAACCTAAAAACACAGACTTTTTACATCCAAACACATACCCAAAAACACACACCCCTATATCCATATTATGACCAAAAACATATGTACATAGCAAGAAAAATCAAAACTACCATTAAACCATAAGAACCCAGAAAATATCACAAATACACCATCAAATTTCATCAGTCATCGCATATCAATTTAAGTACTAAGTATGCTGATCATGAACAAAGTAACATTAGGGATCATGAAAATACTTACTTTCGGTATTAGAGGTTGGTGATGAAGAAAAATGCTCGAAGTTGTTGAAAAACACGGGAGTTGCAAAGATCGCACGGAATTAAAACGCCACTTGAGAGGAAGATGAAGTTGTAAAGTTGAGGAATAAATAGAAACGGAATAAAAATAAGCTACTCGGGCTAATTTTGGTCGTCAGATTGAAGCAAGAATAGGGGATTGATAACACGTGTTTGGTCAATCACAACCGTTGGGTTCAAATGGAAGGCTTAGATTGGAGTCGCGAGCTCAGTTGATCACGGCTGTCCAAGTTTTGAAGCGTAAGTCACGGATAGACGACACTTGGCACGTTGGGGAGACAAAGCATAAGATGATTTGATGGATTTTATAGGCATTTAAAGAAGACCATTATGCCTTCAAATCTTCCTATGGACGATTCAGAACCCTATAAGTTTCTTTTAAAAGGTGGTAGATGAAAATGCAACTTTCAAAAAGGGAATATTTGGCAACACATAAGCCTTGGGAAGGTTGAGATACGGAGACCGTAGCCCGAGCACACCGGGTCGATCTCACCATCGAGCACCACCATCTCTTATTAAAGTTTCTAAAATCAACTCATCAACTCATTGATAACGTGAAATATATGACATATGTTGATGGTGGTTTTTCACCCCGAGGAAGTTCAAATACGGAAGAGGGTAGAATGAGGTTTGTACTTGGACAAAAGATGATGATAATGGTCTAAAGTCCTAGAGAGGCTGAAGTCAGCATAGAGGCCCAACACCACTATACATAGGAGTTCTCAAAAAGGCAGAGTAAGCTGAGGACGAAGTGAGCTATTGATCCGACTAGACCAAAAGAATAAGTGTTAGATTTAGGCTCATTTGAGTATTTATGGAAGCCGACCCAAGGTGGTCATTATTTATGAACCCGACCTTATTGAGAAACCAGAAGAAAATTATGACCAGTATCATCCACCTCGGTATGCCTACCCAAGGAACGGAATTGGGATCGCTGGTCAATTTGTGTTTGAGTCAAGTGACGCATGCCATAAAGTGAGAAGATATTTTTCTACAATGCTAATGATGACTATGGGAAAACAGTGATTCACCATGAAATTAGCCCATGTGAGTTTTCATAGGCTACTGGAGGTTGCTATAGGGTAGGTAAGTGGCAGGGAAGTGGCCGACCAGAGCCGCCATAGGCCGAAACAGTGATAATGAAAATGGCTAATCTGATTGGTCGAATTATGGGTAGTTGAGGAAAGTTGTTACTGCAATGATGACAAAGTGACATGAGTTGACGTAATGGGTGATGGAATAATGGATTTGTGAGTATATATAAATGGGTTGAGGCCACAGATTCAAGGGTTAGCAAATTTTTCATCTTACAACTGATAAAAGAGTAAATAGCTTAAAAATAGTGATAGTGAGAGAAAAATGGTCAGTTGTTTGACCATTGAGAGAATTATAACGGGTTAGTGTAAGACCTGATGTTTCATAAA